>KN825520.1:0-17197 GCA_000827395.1 Paxillus rubicundulus Ve08.2h10 | reverse complement strand
ATACATATATATTATTCAAGGACTCAACTGACCTTGTAATTGTCTCTGGAGAGTGTTGGAAACTGTGTTCTGAGCAATTCACATCATGTGATGGCAGGAAGGAAGCTCACAGCGGCTGACTACCACTGTGAGAATGTATGGCAACGAAAAATAGTGACATGAGGATAACCGAAAGGTCCCGAGTGCCCTAGTGATCTATGGGCCTAGACAGGGGTGGAGCCTCCCACCCTCCCATTCATGCTTCCCAAATAGCAACCAATCCAGAATGGAGTAGTGACTCCTGATGGCTGTGCCCCTGGCCGGAGTTCAAATCCCTAGTTAGGGCATTAGATTGGTAGTTGGTACCCTAAGCATCAGCCGGATAGACTAGCGGTCGTACGTGAGTTCAAAACCACTACCTACCGTTATCTTTACCTGCCCCCTGTCACACTGTACACGTGACGCACCACGTGGTCTGACCCCAATCTTCAGAAAAGGGCACCTGATGGATGACTAAGCAGGTTGATGGCCCAGCATGTTCCTTACTGCACACAGTCTAAAATCTACGCTCTTGCTCTCAAGACTAGATCAACCATTCTCCACCCACTCTGCTACATACATATACTTACTTTTCACTTTGGATTCCTCAGTTGTTCTTTGCCCCTCTTTGGCAGTGGCTGAGGTGAGTTTACTTTATACCTATCTATTACTCCTAGCTAATCCCTAGTAGTCTGGGCAATCACTGCCCTATTATAGTTTTTGTCAGGCACAACTCCATGTTGTACTAACAGTTGTAACAATCCATTAAAGGCATCATGGCTGACACCGAGGCAGATCTGAATCCTCTCTGGATGGCCATTGAGAAGTTCAAGGATCCACATCAACAAACCTAAGCACTCATTGAGCAGACTCTTTTGGTATAGCTCAGGGACCTGCCTTTTTCGTCAGTGTGTCTACCAATCACAACTCTGCATTGCATGGCAAAAGAATTGTCAAGTGTCAATGTAAAGGGATGCTGTTTCTGATGCATCCCTCCCCAGTTAGGGTCGAGGTGTGAAACGGAATTGGAGTGTTGGAAGAAAAGAGAATCTGCCAGTAAATTGCTAGCTGAGCAACTAGGAGTGTAATCAAGGTGGCAAGACGGCGGCGGCGTTGTACACAGCAGATCACTTGCGCTTCAATATCGTGATCCATGGTGCTATCGTTGTTGCAAAATGGGACAGCGGCTGTGTGCTCCTGCAGATCACGTGTGTTGTCGTACCTGAAGTGGAGGCTTGGTTTCTACTTTTGTTTTCGCCATCCGAACTGCACCTTAAGTCATAGTATTAGTAGTTGATGTGCACCTAAGAACACTTCAACAAAGCAAATTACCAAGAACAGATTTTCAATCAGATCTAGACATATTTTACATGTTTATCCATGCTTATGTACATCATATTTGGACATACAGGAACTGACCAGAGCATGGTCAACTTTCACAGGGCCTGATTCTCAATGGGTCGCCGAAGTCCGTGCGAGTTCGAACCTCGCCGCTGCCAAGCCATATTTTTAGCCTCTGAATGGATGAGTGCACCCCATGGCAGGGGGACTACTCTGATGCTCACAATAACTTGAATTATAGCAGGCATCCCTATAAATAACCCACTACAGGGTGAGCATTACACCAGGAGGCCACCCCTGTATCTTCGAAACACCCTGTTGCATCAGAAAAGCTAATCATCATTTAGCACTGTCGCAACCCCCAGGACTTTCACTCACGCCTTCAATGTTATCTTCTCCTCCAGGGCGCTGTCGCACCCTAATCAACAGCATGAGACAACACAATACTTACTTACAATAAGGTAGAGCTTACCTGCGCGTCGGAACAAAATGTTCCGGATCATCAGAAAAAAGGCTTCCCATGCTGCTTGTTCCTCCTGGAGTCGTACGGACGCGGCTGGGGGTCCGCGTATCAGATATTATGAGGTCAGGGAACGGGGGAAAGACACGAACCGTGTGGGTCTGAAGCCACCCGCCTGTACATAGACGACTTCCTCAGCCCTCCCAATCTCGCAAGAAACATATCAGCATCTCACCTCAGCAGAATGGGTTGTGGGCGGTGGAGGAGCACCGGACAAGGCATCATCAGCGAACTCTCCTCCAAGAAGTCGTTCTACGGCAGGGCTGGCAGACGGTTGAACCTCGGATGTGAAGGAGGTTACGGCTAAAGATCCAGTGAATTCCACTTAGATCTTATCGGATGATTTGTTGGAATATGGTACTCACTAGCAGTCGCCATCTCCTCAGAGACGGAACTAGTTGTCATTGTCCCGAACTGTGTGTATCCTGAGGTAGAATCGCGTCGGACTTAAATATGTTGGTGAGAAAGCATTGGCGTACGGGGCAACTTCTGAATATTCGTGAATCCTGGGTCGACCGTAACACCGGTGTACCTAGCTGAGTGCTGAACTTGCTGGGTACGTTCTGGAGTATTCCTAGTCACTTACTTGAGGAATTCCACCAGACTGCGTTTGGTGAACACAATTTTGGTGTTGTCCCAATCCATCATGCCTGTATCGTGTTGAAGGAGATACGATAGCCTCTCAGAGGCGCGAAGACAAACCTAGATTCATTGGCCAGTCCTTTTCTTTGGACATATCGATGGCCTGGGATGGCGTGAATCTATCCGAATGTTGGCGATGAGTACGCACCCAGAGACTGAGCCATGTGAAACGTACGTTGAAGACATCGAGCTTTGTGAGAGATGGGTACCTATCGAAAAGAAATGCGTATATCAAAGTTAAACAAACACCAACTGCCACTATAGAAAGTCTAAATTTGAAACGGTAAATCGCGAGAGCTCACTTGAGCAAAAGTCGCAACTGCATCACAAAAATTGCAGAATCCAGACAGTATTAGACATACCTATACCGTGATAAATGGCTGTCGTA
This sequence comes from Paxillus rubicundulus Ve08.2h10, assembly GCA_000827395.1. Taxonomy (NCBI): domain Eukaryota; kingdom Fungi; phylum Basidiomycota; class Agaricomycetes; order Boletales; family Paxillaceae; genus Paxillus; species Paxillus rubicundulus. Next base: position 14,288 of record KN825520.1, on the reverse strand, counting down.
TATGTCGTATTTATGGTGGGACATGTCTAGCACTATAGTAATCCTAGCAATCGTTTTTGCAGATAGCGGCACTGAATTTCAGCTCGTAACTTACAACCAGACTGCAGCGAATGTTGGTTGAATTTTTGAAAATCGATGTCAGATTTCCAGGTCACATGATCATGTAATTATCTTGGGGGTAGCCGACGAAACGACGCGCGTCGTTCGTCAGGGGTGATTGCACTCAACATGTGGTTAAGGAGAGACAGCTAACAGCGGCAATGCTGGTGATTATCTTGGGGTTCCTGCCCTAGGTTCATAGATTAGATAGATGAATATCAGTGGTGCTCAAGGTGCCCCAGAGTGTGCTCTGACATGCACAATTTTTGTAGGCAAATTTGAATGCCCGACATGCCGAATGTGCGGCTCAGCCATTTCGGCAAACTCCGTGAATGATTCCAGTTCAAACTAAGTCCCAACTTTCTTTTCTCGCTACGAAGTACATAGGAAATCAATGAATTGTGTTATCTATCCACATGCCTCAAAAGTCCCTCTGCAAGGATCTTCTTATACAGCTTGATGAAGTAACCCTTGAAGTTGCAAGACACCAACATGCAATATTAGTTGTTGATGAAGAAAGTACTACAGGCAGTGGATCCTCACCAAATACAGAGACATCTTCCGACTTGTCATCAAGTCCCTTAATCATCACACCAGTGTCCCCCCTCTCCCTACTCCATTCACCAGCAAGATGCCTATTATCATTGCCTCCTAGGTGCAATTCAAGCACTTCATGATGAGGTGGAATACACATGTGTCCTTGAGAGGCCAAACATACCAATGATGCATGCATCACAACTTCCCCTTTTTGCCCACTTTTCCAATCACTGACCACATTTGTTCCATAAAAAATTGCACATAAATCCCAAGGTATTTGACTGTATTTTGGACTGTCATATCCCATGTCATACAAGTCAACTCCACTCCTCTGGAGCCTACTCTGGATCAACTCTGCTTTTCCACTCTTCACCAAGTCCTCTTCACCAAGTCTGTTTTTCCACTTATCTCTAATACTTCCAATTCTGTGCCTTGTTCCTCATCCTTCATACTTTTGACAGATATTTGACATATCTAATAATTACATCTTCCAATTCTTTCCATTCTGACTCACCTTGACTCCTCCTGACTCATTCCAATTTCTCTGACTCACATTCTGTCCAACTCCAGTACTCCAGTGCCCTCTGTGTTTACATGTCACCATAGCATACTCTGGGTCCATGCTCTTGAGCTATGCATCCACACTGCAAGCTTGGCACCTTCTCCATGGACACCCTTGGAAAATCAACCATGACAAACTCAAAGTGATCCTTGACAGTGCTTCCAAGCTAGCTCCGCCCTCCTCAAAATGTCTGAAATGCGAACCATTCAAAGTACACACCTTACTACTTTTCTGCACAAACATGGACATCAGCAATCCATGAGATGCAGCAATATTTGCATGCCTGACAGTGACATTCTACTGTATCACAAGGTTAGGCAAATTCACAGTTCCCACCATTTCCAAGTTTGACCACACCAAACACATCACATGAGGTGACACCACCAGACTGCAGGATCACAATGGACTTCCCATCACAAAATTCCACATCCCAAGAACCAAGTGTGCACCAGGAGGGGAAGACACACAATGTGCACCAATAGATTGCCTTTTAGACCCCATGAAGGCTCTTGATAATAGGGTAGTTCAATGTTGAAAACAACCACGGTTTTGACATGGTTTTGAGCATGGTTTTGGACCAGGCTGAATCCATGAAAATAGCTTCCAACATTGACACACCCTGCTTTCAGCATGGTTTTGGGGGCATTTTCAGCTGAGGTTTTCACAGAGCCATGTTGGAGTTTCAAATAACAGTTGTACTATGGTGCTACATGCAAGATAATAGATATACATCTTATCACCCCATGCCTACTCAGCCCAAACAGCAGCAGATTGCAAGTGTTCTCCTCCACACCTACCTAGCTTCACTCACTTCTAAATCTCAGGATCTAGCTGATCCCCCAACTTCATCCAGCTCAGGCTCTGATGGCCAACTAAACTCAGACAGTTCAACGAGCTCAGAGTCAGATGGCAAGCTGCCCAATGCAAGTGACTCCATGCTCCAAATGCTTGGATCACTCTATTCTCACAGATATCTAGCCAACCAACACCCAATCAGCAAGAGTGGGGAGAATTTATGACTGCTTCTAATGGTGTGGAAGCACAATCACCCAGATATATTTTGGGCACATGTTCGGATGACCCCAGAGTGTTTTGATGTACTTCTAGCTGCCATACAGGCTAATCCTGTGTTTCAAAACCAGTCCAATATACTCCAAATGTCAGTGGATGCACAGCTTGCCATTGCACTCTACCACTTTGGCCATTATGGTAATGCTACATATCAGCACTACTATGGTTGCACTCTGGGCTGGGATTGGATATGGGACAGTACAACTTGTTGCAAATTGTATCATGATGGCAGTCTGTCGGGAGGAGTTCCAGAGAGCAGCACTATAATGGCCAACTGGGGCAGAAAGGGAGGAAGCAAAGCAGTGGATTGAGGATAACTCCTGTCCTGCCTGGTGGGATGGGTGGGTCATGGTGGATGGTACTTTGGTTCCTCTCTACTCCCATCCCAGCTTCTAAGGAAGTAGCTGGTATGACCGCAAGTCCAACTATTCAATGAATATTCAGGTGAGTAATGTTAGTACCTTGTGGTCCTACTCAGATAATTAAGGGTTCTTCATACAGATTGCATCAACACCTAACCTATATATTATTGACTATCCAGTTGGTCTACCTGGCAGCCAACATGACTCAACAGCCTTTGTGGAAACTCATATTTCCAAAAAACACCTTGTACTTCTAGGGGATGATGAGTGGATCTTCACAGATATTGCATATCCTCTTCATAATTGGTGTCAAACCCCATGTAAAGTGTAAGTTTTTCTCCTGAAAAGTCAGAAGCATGACACATGACACTTTATCCAGACCTGAGAAGGATACTGAGGAGAACACAACATACAATTACCATGTCTCCAAGGTTCACATCCAATCGGAAACATGCCATAGGGTATTTCAAGGGCACATGGCAGTCTTTGTGTGGTCTTCATGTCCGCCTTGATCGTGAGGTCCACACACAATATGCTTGCCTGTGGATTATCACTTGCATTCACCTGCACTCATTCACACTTGGACATCAGAAGGGGATCAATATTCAAGAGATAACTTTTTTTGAAAGGGGATAGAAATTATGGAAGAGGAACAAGGGTTTGTTTAGGTATCTATATGGTCAATAGACTTGAAAGGAAGGTCAGGAATATTGGATCAAAGAAATGATAAAATCAGAAAATGGGTCAAGATGATATAGGTAACTAACCATGAAGTTGAGGATCAATAGGACCAACACCACAAAATCCTGCTTGGTCGCAAGCAAGGTCATGTGCCCTTTGTGCAGCTGCCTGCTCTTCCTGAACCTTGAGGCACATGTGCTCTACAGTGACAGCAGTCTCATAAGCAGAGTGGTGCTTGATCTGCTCACATTCAATATGCTGTTTGGAATTCATCTCATTCATGATGAGACAAGCCTGACATTCCACATCTGCAACCTCCTTGACCAGGTCCTGCAGAGTCTTACACTTTTTGATGGACTGTGGTAGTGCAGGGGGGTCAGAACTATGCTTTGAGGGGACAACCAACTTGAGTTTCTGGGGCAAGACAAGGTTCCCAATGTCCTCATCTTCAGGCATGTTTGCCTGTGAAGACAGAGGCCAAGACAATACACTGGCACCCTCATCCTCCAAGGGAGTTGATGTCAAATGGTAGCAAGCACAGTGCTTACTGTCTAATGCCTATTGATGCTTGAGCTAGGATCTAGTCCCAATGGACTGGTAGCTCGGTTGGAAGAGCACCACTGTACTATGCTGGAGGCCACGGGTTCAATCCCTGTCTAGTCCACTTTTCTGGCAAATTTTGTCAGTCAAGACACTATGGCAGGAATCATCCTGGTACCAAATAATCCAATGGGTATGGTGAAATAATGAATGAGAACCTTACCTCATGGTCTGTGTCATTGCCACCTAGGACAGTCAAATTGAGTGCTGATTGACTGTTGGTGACAGCACTGCGATTATGGGCAGGACTGCTACCCATCAGTTCATCCATATGACAGTACCAGGGGAATTTTCTTCTGAATGTCCTCTGAGCAGTACAAGTCATCAGTAAATGTGACTAGACTATGTGAAACTGCAAGGTGCACCATATACATTGGCCACTGGACTGCCTTCATAGAGCTCCTCCTCATGCCCTGCCACAATCAAACCATGTCCAGTTTCTCCCAGCTCCTTGAAAAAAGCCTGGTACATAGTCCTGAGGCTGAGGTGTGTTCCCCCACAGTTATGATGCATGCACAGACTATGACAAGACAAGTCACTCACCTATTAATTCAGTTTTTGATCACAACCTTCAGCAATGGAATGTTGCAAGGTGTCCACTTTGAGTTTGCATCATTGGTGGCAAAAAACATGACAGCAATGTCAGTGCAATGCTGGACAAAACTCTTACCCTTGCTGGTTGGTGTCGGATTGATCTCAGCACCCTTGTTGAACCCTAGGGCACCTTTCCAAGTGATGGAGTCCTTGATAAGAGTCAACAGTGAGTCTGTCATATGGTAGTTCTCAGGTTTAGCCCAGCTAGGTATTTATTAGTAACTGGGCACAGAAAGATGTCCCATCTGTGCTTACTGTACCATTGTGGCATGGGATTTCTTCATGTCACCACCAGCCTTAGAGTTTTCCTTGTCAGATTTAGCAGTCTTCTTTGAGCCATGTGCAGAAATGGGGGACTTTGTGGACATTTTGGTTGTACAAGCTGATGCCTTGGCCATTACAAGAAGACTGATGAGAAGAACAAGTATGACTTCCAGCTGACCGTTCAACAATCCTGAACAGCCTGATGGGCGACAGTGCAACACCAGCAGATTTCAAACTCAGACATGGCTGCCAAAAGCTGGTTGGTGGAAGCAGCTTTAGGGTTCGGTCTCGAAAACCATTTCCAAAACTACACTCAAAACCATGTCAAAACTGTGATTGTTTTCAACATTGAACTACCCTAATCACTTTGCAGTCAACCCCACTGGTGCAGAGGCCCACCTATTTGCATGGAAGCACCTGGAATCCAGCCTCCACCCTTTGTCACCAAGCAAATCTCTGCCATTGCCACAGCCCATGGCATGCCAAACCTCAAAGGCCACAGCCTACACATTGGTGGAACCCTCCACTACCTCCTCAAAGGCACTCCCTTCAATGTCATAAAATCCATGGGAAGATGGGCAGGTGAATCTTTCACAATTTACCTGCAACAACATGCTGTCATCCTAGCTCCCTATCTACACAATCATTCTGATATCATGAACCACATCACCCACTATGCAATGCCACCTGTGCATTGATCAAACAGGTAAGCCTGACTCCTTACACTGGGGAATCAAGCTTCACTTCATGCATCACCAGGCTCCTTATGTCGGGGAAGGCAGCTCATCTTGATTCACCAGGTTCAGGCTGTGCCTTGAGCCAGAAAACCCTTCAGGTTTTCACCCAACCCTCAGCTCCTCTTAGTTTTTCCTTTGCTTGTACTGTGTTTACCATACTGCTAGACTACACACCCTTAATCTCTCTCTCTTGGTCTGCCACTGAAAGATCAATATGCACAGACCATTTCCAGACTTCTTCCACTGTGGCTGTGCCAGAGATTGTTGGAGTTCCAGATACAGTGTGGGAGACAGTTGAGGGACCAGGAACACTGAGGGACATGGCAGGTACAGGTACAGTGGTGGTGGTACCTGAGATACTGAGGGGTGTGATTGGACAGGTGTCAGTTCCCAGGGCCACACCTAGGACTTTCTCCCTCCAAAGTTTCACTGTGATCTGGAAGTTTGAGGGTTCAATCAGAGTCAGACATGTGGGAATGTCAGCAGAGGCTGTATTGGATGACATGGTAGAAGTCCTGAGGGTCCAGAGTTTGTTCGGATGTGTGCTGAGGGATTGCACAAGAGTTGAGTCATTCTAGAGAGGTTTCTTTCCACTAGTATGTGCTAGCAGGGCTCATAACCTTACAAAAACTATAATAGGGCAGTGATTGCCCAGAATACTAAGCATTAGCTATGAGTAGTAAGTAGGTATAAAATAGACTCTGAGAAAATACAGTGAACTCCCGAACTGGAACACTGACTCTGCACTTCCAGAACATCGGAGTTCATACCTCTGCTCCGCCACCAGGTGGATCTGCTCGGAACTCGTACAGAACTCACGCGGACCTTTATCATACTTCATAATCCTTTTCTTGTCATTGCTCTGGAGCCTTCAGGGATGCTCCTTCACTTTCTTACATTGCTTATTTCCATTTCCCCCTTGTTCCTGTTCCTATTCCCTTTATTATCATTAGCAAGCACTTCTCCACCCACTCCACTACATATATATACTTACTTTTCACTTTGGATTCCTCAGTTGTTCTTTGCCCCTCTTTGGCAGTGGCTAAGGTGAGTTTACTTTATACCTATCTATTACTCCTAGCTAATCCCTAGTAGTCTGGGCAATCACTGCCCTATTATAGGTGAAAGAGCATCCATGGAGGCTCTGGAGAAATGGCAAGAAAAGGATGATGAGGTATGATAAAAGTCCATGCCAGTTCTGGATGGATTCTGGGCAGACTCTGAGACTCTGAGCAGTTCCACCTGGCAGTGGAGCAAAGGTATGAACTCTGACATTCCAGAAATGTGGAGTCAGTGTTCCAGTTCCAGAGTTCACTGCATTTTGTCAACCACCACTTGCCCTGACCTCACTTACCCCATAGGTTCATTGGCATGTTTCAGTGCCAACCCTGGTATCCCTCATTGGAATGCAATAAAGCACATCTTTCACTATGTCCAGGGCACTCTTGCCATCACCTACTTCTCCACCCATTATATACACTTATCTTTCCCTTCAGACTCCTCAATTATTCTTTGCCCTCCTTAGGCAGCAACTGAGGTAAGTTCCCTTTATACCTATTTACTACTCCTAGCTAATTCCTAGTAGTCCAGGCAATCACTGCCCTCTTATAGCTTTTTTCATAGCTTTGGGAAGCTCCTGCCCTTTTTATAGATTTTGTCACATCATCAAATCTCTTACTCAATGTGACAAAAACTATAATAGGGTAGTGATTGCCCAGACTACTAGGGATTAGCTAGGAGTGGTAAACAGGTATGAAGTAAACTCACCTCAGCCGCTGCCAAAGAGGGGCAAAGAACAACTGAGGAATCCAAAGTGAAAAGTAAGTATATATATGTAGCAGAGTAGGCGGAGAAGCACTCGCTAATGATAATAAAGGGAATAGGAACAGGAACAAGGGGGAAATGGGATTAAGCAATGTAGGAAAGTGATGGAGTGTCCCTGGAGGCTCAGGAGTGATGACAAGTAAAGAATGATGAGATGTAATAAGAGTCCACATGGATTCCACATGGATTCCGAGCAGATCTGCCTGGTGGCAGAGCAGAGGTAGGAACTCCAACATTCCAGAAATGTGGAGTTGGTGTTCCGGTTCCAGAGTTCACTATATTTTGTCACTCCCACTCGAGCACATTCGTAGCCCCATACCTTGAACAAATTTCCAGTGCCACTCTTGAATGAGAGGCTTTGTGAGGATGTCCACTACCATGTCGTCTGTAGGAATGTAGTTGATGACGGCTTCTTCTTTTCCGATGAGGTCGTCTCAGACAAAGTGGTACTTCCACTGGATGTGCTTAGTCCACGCTCGGAATTGAGGATTGTGGCTTAGGATGATGGTGGCCTGGTTGTTGCAGTGGAGGATGGTGGGTCCCTTCTGTCGGTGTCCGATTTCTTCGAAGAAGCTCCAAAGCCATGCGAGGTGTTGTCTGGTGAGACTAAGTCTGATGTACTCCGACTCTGTGGTGGAGAGCACAACCATGCTCTGCTGTTTGCTGGACCAGGAGATAGCTCCACAATTACTGAGGAAGAGGAATATGGAGGTGGAGCAGGAGTTGTCCGGGTCCTGAGACCAACCTGCGCTGGAGTACCCCTGAAAGTCCATGTCCATAGATACCTCAGAGCTGTCAAAGCGGAGTTCCATGTCCTTGGTGGCTTGGATGTACTGGAATATGCATTTCGCCACTTCCCAGTGCATTTGCTCTGGTGCGGCGCTGAACCGGCTGAGCGTTCCGATTGCATATGCAATGTCCAGGTGAGTTCTGAGCATGAGATACATCAAGGAGCTGATGATTGTGAGATAGGAGACTTTACAGCCTTCGATAACCATCTCCGGGAGGATTTGATCATTCTCTGGATCTGTGGCAGAGAGCTGGGAGTTGTGCACCATTGGAGTCCAGACTGGTTTGCAGGTGGTCATTCTGATGCGGTCTAGGATGGTCCAGGAGTACTGGCATTGTGACAGGGAGATGGTGTGGAGTTTGCGGTCACGGTTGATCTTGATCCCGAGGATGTACTTGGCTTCTCCAAGGTCATGCATTTTGAAGGCCGCCAAGAGTTTGGCTTTGACGGAGTTCATTAACTGTCTGGAGGAAGCTGCTAGGAGTAGGTCATCCACATAAACAACCAGAAAACAAACTTGCCCATCCTTCCGGAAGACATAGAGGCACGTCTCCCCGTTGAGGTGAACAAATCCGAGTTCTCCGAGCTTCTTGTCTAGCATCTTGTTCCAAGTCTGTCCGGCTTGCTTAAGTCCATAGAGGGAATGCCAGAGTTTCCAGCAGTACCCAGGTTGGATAGGGACTCCATCTGGAGGAAGCAGGTAGAGGTCCTCCTCCAGTTCTCCATTGAGGTAAGCAGTGGAGACATCCATTTGGTCAAGCTCCAAGTCATGTTTGGTGGCGAGGGCGATAAAGGTCCAGATGGAGTCAAGGTTTGCCACAGGGGCAAATACTTCCTGGTAATCAATTCCTTCCTTCTGAGTGAAGCCCTGCACAACAATGCAGACTTTGTAGTACTCCTTATTTCTGGTGTGGTTACGCTTGATGCGGAAGATGGGCTTGGAGGTTATTGGAGTGACACCTTCCAGAATGGGGACGGTCTCATACACATGATTGGAGTTGAGATTTAGGAGCTCTTCCTCGACTGTGGACTTCCAGTGATCTGCATCAGGTGCTGCATAGGCTTCATGGATTGTCCCCAGGATGGATGCATTGGACTTGGAGTTGGCTGCACCTGCAAAGATGAAGTCCTCAAGGGATTCAGTGGATGCTGTAAATGCTCCTGGGAATTCTGGAGCTTCCTCCAGAAGGTCCAGAGGTTCAGGAGTTTCCACTGCAGGTTCCAGTTGTTGTCCACCACGGCATTGAGCCCTTTGTGTGGCATCCTTGTTTACAGTGCATTGGTAGTCCCGATTTCGGTCAGCTCGTTGGCATTGCCGATTACTTCTCCAAACTCTGGCAACGATCTGGGCTGGTGCAGGTCTTTCTGAAGATGGAGGTCAGGGTTGGACAGGAGCAAGCGGTGGGTCCATGTGGAGTTGCTCGAAGCGGTGTGCAAGGTTGTCAATGGTAGGACTCGGTGGGTGTTGTACCTCCGGGGCATCTGGAGGTGCATGGTCAACTCCCACTGTTCCACACAGGTCCAGAGTTCTGAGTTCCTGAGTTTCTTCCTCCGCATCCTCATGCTCTGCTTCATGTTGCCTCGGAAGTAGTCCCTCCCACTGTCCCTCAACAGTGGGGACATTCCATGGGGAAAGGTCGTGTGCGGAGATGGTTCTGGTCTCATCAAATGTGATGTGCTGGCTGGAGATGGTTGTTTGACATTTGACATCTAGGAGCTTGTAGGCTTGTTGGCCATAAGTGTAACAAATCATGATGCACTTCCATCTGTGGGAGCAGAATTTGCCTCCACGTTGTTCCTTTGGTATGTGAGCATCAGCGGGGCAGCCAAAGGGGCAGAAAAAGGTGGGATCAACGTGACGGCGGAATAGAGTTTGATAGTGGTTTTTTCCATGGAGTGTGGACATTGGACTTCATGCAGTGATGTAGGCGGCTGTGGCCATGGCATCTGCCCAGAAGGATTTTGGGAGTTGGGATTCCTCCAGCATGGTGTTTGCAAGGAGGGATAGCATCTGGTTCATCTGCTCCACTAATCTGTTCTGCTCTGGAGTGTATAGAGTGGAGGTCTTGTGCAGAGTTCTGTCCTTTTGGAGTTGCTCTTGGAAGGCCTGGCTGATGTATTCTCCCCCTCCGTCGCTCCAGATGAAGTCCACGTAGTTGTTGGAGAATTTCTCTTGTCCAACCTCCATGCAGAAGAGCATTTGGACGTCGACTTTCCAGCGGTTGTAGATCTGGAGTGCTTCATTCTTGTGTTTCATGAAGTAGATCCAGGGAAAGCGGCAGAAGTTGTCTATGATGATAATCCAGTATTTGTACCCTTCCCAGGATTGAGGAGTTATCGGACCTCCGACATCCATGTGGACTATTTGGAGTGCTCAGATTGCACAGGGTTCCTCTAGGAGTTCAAACGGGAGCTTCTTCATCTTTCTGTGGATGCAGGCCTCATGGAAGGACAGAGTTCTGGTGAGGACATTGATCCCCAGAGTTGTTCCCATTTGACCATGTGTTCAATCTGCACTATGGAGATGTGTCCCATGTGCCGGTGGAGGAGGTTTATGTCCACTGCAGTGTGTGCCGCTTCCTTCAGGGATTCCGGAATGATGTTCACGTGATATAGCCCCTGTCGATGAGTTCCAGTGAGGACTGGAGTTCTTCCCTTCAGGACGTAGCAAGTGCTGGAACTGGCTGGGAAAATGGTGGAGAGTCCGGCGGTAGAGAGGTGGTTTACAGAGATCAGCGAAATCCAGAATTCTGGAATGAGCAGGATGTTGGTCAGGATGATTTCATACTTCTTTCCGGAGATGGTGGAGAAGAGTGCGACCATTCCAATTCCAATAGCAGAGGTTGTGGAGTTGTCTCCAAAAGTGACAGGACGAGGTGGAACCAGCGGGGAGTAAGTCTGGAACCAGGATCTGTGTGGGACCATGTGGGACGTAGTTCCAGAGTCAATGACAATGGCATTTCCCCCACTGGCCTTGGGTTTGGACGACAAGTAGGCAAGAACATGTGCCATTAAAGACTTGGATACACCTTTGGTAGCTATGTTCACAATGTCCGGAGTTTTAGGGGTAACCTCTGGAGTGTCCTCTGTCACATTAGCTTTCTCCTTCTTTTTCTCCCATCTCTTTCCTCCTCCTCCTTTTCTCAGCTCCTTTGTCCAATGCTGATATGCATAGCAGTTGTTGGAGCTGTGTCCGGACTGTTGGTTGTGCTCGCACCAGGTGGCGGGGTTGGGCAGACGAGTGGAGGACTTGTTTGAAGCTTTGAGGGCAGAGTCCAAGGATCTGGAAGGGTTGAGGCGCGACTCCTCCGAGGTGATCCAGCTTTCCATGGCATCAAAAGTGAGTTTACTATCTTCAACGGTGTTGATGACGGAGGAGGTGAACATGTTCCATTCCAGAGTTTTTGGAAGGGAATTTAAGAGGACAAAGGCGAGGAGTCTGGTGTTGACCATGAACTTTATTCCGGCGAGGCATGCTTCCAAAGTGCGGAGCAATGCAATGTACTCGGAGATGGTGGAGTTGAAGAGCTGTTGAAATATGTAGAAAGTGGAGGTGAGGCTGGATGCTTGGTGAATGGATAGGAGTGCATCACAGAGGTCCTTGGCGGTGGTGTGCATTTCTGTTTTGAGGAGAAGGGCATCGCTGATGCTGTCATGAATGATTCCATGCGCTCTCTCGTTCTGCTCCATCCATTTCCGGACTTCCTCCGCTGTGGCTGTGCCAGAGATAGTTGGAGATCTGGATAAGGAAGGGGAGACAGTCAAGGGACCAGGAATGCTGGGGGACGTGGCAGGAACAGGTACAGCAGTGGTGGTACCTGGGATGCTGAGGGATGTGATCGGACAGGTGTCAGTTCCCAGGGCCATGCCTAGGACTTTTTCCTTCTGAAGTTTTGCTGTGATCCGGAGTTTCCAGATTTGGAAGTTTGAGGGACTGATCAGAGTTGAACATGTGGGAGTGTCAGCAGAGGCTGTATTGGACAACATGGTAGAAGTCCCGAGTGTCTGGAGTCTGTCCAGATGTGTGCTGAGGGATGCGCGAGAGTTGAGTCCTTCTGGAGAGGTTTCTTTCCACTAGTATGCGCTAGCGGGGCTCATAACCTGACAAAAACTATAATAGGGTAGTGATTGCCCAGACTACTAGGGATTAGCTAGGAGTGGTAAATAGGTATAAAGTAAACTCACCTCAGCCACTGCCAAAGAGGGGCAAAGAACAACTGAGGAATCCAAAGTGAAAAGTAAGTATATATGTGTAGCAGAGTAGGCAGAGAAGCACTCGCTAATGATAATAAAGGGAATAGGAACAGGAACAAGGGGGAAATGGGATTAAGCAATGTAGGAAAGTGATGGAGTGCCCCTGGAGGCTCAGGAGTGATGACGAGTAAAGAATGATGAGATGTAATCAGAGTCTGCATGAATTCCGCATGGATTCTGAGCGGGCACTGAAACTCCGAGCAGATCTGCCTGGTGGCAGAGCAGAGGTAGGAACTCCGACATTCCAGAAATGTGGAGTTGGTGTTCCGGTTCCGGAGTTCACTGTATTTTGTCACAATGTACATAACTGTACAGCTGCTACAGTGCCACAGCAAGGTCCCCCCCCTGTCCAGGCAGGCCACAGGGCTGTCACAGGGACTTTTTTGTACTGCACATTTTGCTTAGTTTAACTAGTGTGCTATTGGTGTATTACTACGTATTTTTAGACATAATATCTACCAACTGTAAGGAAAAGTAATTTAATGTACTGTGAAGTATTGTGAATTAGTGTGAATCACTGTAGCACTGTGGCACTGAAGCACTGTGAGTGGGCTCTGTGTTGCTATGGCAAATCACATGACAATGGCATAAGAGGTTCACGGTGACTGAGCCCCACTGTGAGAATATATGGCAACAAAAAAGCACAGGCAGGTGTGCTGAAAGGCCACTGTGTGCCCAAGCAACCTGTGGGTCTAACAAGGTGGAGCCTCCCACCCCCCACTTGTTCTACCTGTTTGCAACCAATCCAGCCTGGGGTAGCCACTCTCACACAGTCATGGCCATGACTAGAGTCAAATCCCTAGGTAGGGCATTAGATTGGTAGTTGGTACCCTAATCATTGGCCAGATGGACTAGTGGTAGGGGAAGCAGCTGTAAGCCCCCTGATGAGAACTGTTGCAAGTTTGAAACTGCTGCCTCTGCTTTCTTTTCCTGCCCCTTGTCATACTGTACATGTGATCCACCACATGACCTGGCCCCTATCTTCGGAGAAGGGTGTCCCAATGGGTGACTAAGCAGGTGGACAGCCCGGCATGACCTCTTGTGCCACAGGCCAGGCACTCACTGCGGAAACAAGTTTTTATCCAGATGCAGACAGTGTATAGATAACAGTGCAAAATGTATGGTATCTGGAATCAGACAGATGGGTTGACAAAGTTGAGTTAAGGTATGAAAAGTCGCACTTTTATGAGCCTATCCGTAGTACAGTTATTCCTGAGAGTTGTTCTGAATTGAGAACATACCCCATCTATTTGGAAGACAGTTACTGTACAAGTAGACTCATTATTTTGATTCCAGAAGTACAGTTTGAATGAATCGAGGTATGACTGAGGGCCAATTAAAGAGTGGAATTTTAGGCTATGTAAGGTACAAATAGGATACAAATAGGCCCCAAGAACTACTGAGGAACACTCCCTGGACGCTGCCCTCGCTCACTGGTACACACCCTCGCCTGCCCACACAAATGTTTGCCGTTATCACCCACTCAGCACCTCTGCAGAAGAGGGTGAACGCATTCTCTGGGCGTTTGATGTAATCCTCATCGCAAAGCAGAAAGGGAGACTGGAGAAAGAGTGCGAACAAGCGTGGGTTGTGAAGGAGTGAGTGTGAGCTGCCAGAGATCTGGCTCAAAGAAAGACCTAATTGGGAACGAGTAAGAACTGGAATTGATTTTGTTAAAGGGGAAAATGAAGGTGGGCGGCATCCGTGAAATGATAGCCAAGGAGGGTGGTTGAATGGTGTCCATAATCACCTCAAGTGCTGATAAAGGTAGAGGTGGGTGATCAATCCTTGATCCATGCTGATTGATGGCAAAAATAGGCTTACATTGAGAAGTGGTATCGCGAGTGTGGAGAGCAGGCATGATTGTTCCACATCCTGGGGACAGTGAACAATGGCTGTTAGACGAGAAAACT
>KN825519.1:0-17179 GCA_000827395.1 Paxillus rubicundulus Ve08.2h10 | reverse complement strand
AATCAGATGTTGGCAAGCCATACACGGTATCCTTTGTAAATCATGCAGCCTACATGGGAAAATTATTAGAGCCTATACACAGGCATCTATACGACAGAGACCTGGTGACGATATGCAGCCAATACTCGGCCAAAGCCTATGCTCTATATTCGATACACGATACCCAACCGGGACGGCGGGGACAACCTTTTATTATTCAAACTATGTCTGCGGGATATGCCGCCCATCGGATACCCGGTACAAATTTTAATAATACTCTCTTGGTCGTTGACGGAAAAGAATTTGCCAACATAGTTTGAACGCCAGTCACATGGTTCTATAAAAAAAACATAGCTTATACAATTTTGGCAACTGGACGTGTAGTAGAAATGTACAACAATTATATTTGGACAAATTTATTATCTGGTCTTCGGATGAAAACAATAAGCGGAGTCATGTCCCAAAGTGGGTACATTTCTGTGGACATATATTCAAATGTTGTACATAATTAAACCAGGTGTTGTCACTTGCCAGATTCGTTAATCCAGGCGAAATATATATGTCAGCCAATTTCTCACCAATTTGTTTGACAGACAAAGTTGTAGGTGTCATGGCGAGCGCGCTCACTCTCCAAGCTTCAAGTCATCATGGCCCCACCGTTAGATGCACTAGCGTAAGTCTTCGCTGGAGTCATAGATTGTTGCTCTTTGCGAACATTCCAAGCCTAATAAGTGAGATGAGTCAATCCACAAGCATCTGCAGTTCACCAAACCTGCAGAAAACCTGTTTCCAGGTTTTATTTTGGTATAGCTCAGGGACCTACCTTTTTCGTCAGTGTGTTTACCAATCACAACTCTGCATTCCACGGCGAAAGAGTCGTCAAGCGTCAACGTAAAGGGATGCTGTCTCCGATGAAGGATACCGCATGTGACATGTGACATGTGACTGGACGCTTCATCCGTCGATCGCTCTACAAGTCACCGCTCTCACACACGCCATCTTCTCTAAGTTTGCGCATTGTCTCGGTTAGTTCAACAGTGCAGCGAACTGACTTGCCAACCCGAAATGTGCTAGCTCTTCCCGTGTTTGTATCCCCTGTCCCATTTGTGTAAGGGAAGTCGATCTCCTTCTTTGGGGAGGCCCTACTGATGATGATTAGCCCCTCTGCAACGAGGCAAACGTTGACTGCGAGATGCGTGGCATCGTTGATGAAATTCCACAACCTCAATTATCTTTAGACCACGCATACTAGCCCTTCATTAAGTGGTCGCCGTATTGGGTTGCAGTATTCCGGAGTGGATGACTACAGATAGACACCCCAAACTCTCGCCCGAGTATGCAGAGAAAGTCTACGCTAGTCCTTGCCAGCACGCCCCGCCAGTCCAAGTTGATGATGTACCTCCATCATGAGGTGAGCTCCTCTGGGCTGACCATGAACATGCTAGACTGAACCAGAAAGTAGAGCCGAGGAGTTGCACGATAAGCAGCGCCGATCGTCGGAAGTTTGGTCACCGCCTGAGGGGCAGACCCCTAAGACCGCACCAATAGGCCAAAAATCTATAGAACAGAATGATAGTCGAACCTGTACAAATCAGCCGGTCTTTCTGTCTCCCAGTGGCAGCTTACTCCATCATTATGGGCAAAGAATGTCTTATCATCATTTTAGCCGTGTTATTTCCGCCTGGTTAGCTATTTGATTCTCCCCGTCCTTACACATTCGAATCTCGGGGCCTATACACTCGAGACCATAGCCTATCGTAAATAAGGCCTCACTGGTGAGGAACGCTGAATGGCATGGTTCTTGCAGGTCGATGGACATTAAACATTGTATTATCCTTGTTCGAAGTTTGTGCCAGCATACTATGGCTCGTTCAGCCCATAATCTATGCATTGCGATGACATGACAAGCACAGAGTACCGTAACTTTCCCAATGATGCGGCTGCCAGTGGCGGCCGTGAATTGGATATTCGTCACGAGAACTTGTCTAGATTGGATGATAGGTACTAGTAGCGAGGTGCTAGCCAGTCAATGTCACCTGCCAGCTCGTATCTCCTCCTTCCATTAATCAAGTATGCCTTGTTGTGAAACTCGTGGGGGTATGAATGAATCCACAAGAGCCTATCTCTAGTACTTGGCTCGGCCATATGTTGTTAATTTATGTTGCAGCCTCGCCTCGCCTCACCAACCACATGTTACGGGATTCAATATTTCAATATTTCAATATTCAGAATGCACCCGAACTCATGGAGATCCCTAAAACTCTATTAGCCACTTACCCACCCACCAGGACTCCCATGGATTGCAGTGATAAAACCTACTACAACTAGTAGCTCGTTTTCCCATCGGCCCCCCACGCAACTGACTGTCTTACATCACGCCGAGCATCTTTGTCTCGTCGATTGGGCTTAGTCCTTCGTTATTTAAGGACCTGACGCTCGCTCATTGGGTCTTTCCTTCTGTCTATTGTGTTCTCCTTGCTTCCTTGTGTACCCCTTGTACCACCAGTGCGAGCGCCGCCGGATGGTTCTCACCAAGTCATACGACCCTGATCCAAGGCCGATTACATCCACCACTTCTCACTTCTACGTCCACCACCCTCGGAGCACTCTCGGCTCTCAGCGATCCAAGATGCAGCGTCCAACTTGTACCAAACTTCGTGTGCGGTATGTCGGCTTTGGTCTTGAGCCAATCGTCGTCTCAACTCCTGGTTTTCAATTCTTTTTCACAGATCACCTCAAGATGCACAACTCATATTCCACGCTGTGGCGCTTGGCGTGTTGCCAATGGTAACGAGACGTTTGGACACAGAGGAAAGAAGGGCGATCTCATCAGGCAGTGTCTTTGTTTGGGAAGAACGTGGACCTAACCCAGAAGCAACAGGTGTGAGTACCTGCAACGAGTTTCGTGTCGATGTATTGCTGAACTAATCTCGTAGCTCGGCATCGAAAGGTGGACTGATGGCAAGAGGTGAGTCCTCCGCGAGGTTGGGACCAAGCTTCTTATTGACTCGATTGCAATTAGATGGGGACCTAGTCGTGTCCGCGATGTGAGCTCTTTGTATGTTCATCGACCCTTGGCTTACGTTCTCCAGGAATTCCTATTTTACCAAGAAAAAGATCCTGATCCAGTTGACATAGACTTGAACTCGGACTCAGATACCACGTCTGTCGTAATTATCTATTCAATTACTCCGAACTCATCATACTCCATAGTCTGGCCTCTGGATCTCGCCTACAAAATGGCGTCCGCCATGAATTAGTCCGTCCCTGTCTCGTCAAACAAACATACTCCGTCTACGTTGACACTTCACGTGGACGTCGGAAATGGCACCTCAGTAAGTGATTCTTCGTTCGAAGCGACTTCTTGCACTGAGGGCACCATCCTAGTTGCATACTTCACTGGCGAAACAGTCGATCGCCTGGAGACTGTGTCCGACGTACCTGAACTAGCTCGCCTAAACGTTCCGCCCGGGAAATACAGGAGCGCACGTCACAATCCCACAAGGCATAATCGCGTCCATCGAGATGAACAGACCAACCACGTTTTACCTCACCTACAATACGCTCCATACCCTTCACCGCCACGCCTCTCCACCGCCACGCTTCGTAGCATGGCACAACCGCCAGTCCTCAGTGACGACTCCCGCCGTCCCGCAGAGTCCCAGAGGACCGGGCAGACTCTCGCCCCTCTGCTTTACCTTCAAAACTTAGCTCCGCCTCGGAGGCACCCAGTTGATGAGGAAGTCCTCATGACCTTGTACCCTACTTTAACATGAACTCGTTTTCGGTCTTCCGTGTTTTTTTTTGATGCTTTTCGGACACTTCATTGGATTATATAGCTATCGCCATTGCTATCCCGCTCTGTCTTCTGGTTGGTCTTTGATGCGTCGCCGGTTTTGCGAAATGCTTTCCTTTTTCTTGGTACTTCCCTGTAGGTGTTCATCATAACTAGACAGTCGTGGACATGTAAATTTCAGGTTCTACCCCAAACATGCCACTCAATTCCGTCATGCAGGGTGCGAGACGAATCAAGATCAAATATAACCCAATTGTCTAGTTCACATGCAACACAGCTCTCGAGATCCCAGCTGCTGCCAAATACTAGCACCTGCATTTGACTTGGGTCACATCCTACCACATCGCGCACTATCTGCAAGTGGTCATGACGACTTCATCGTAGCACCTCGTGACAACCTGGGTGTGTAGGCTGCGATGCTATGAAGCTTCTGCTCATTCTTACTGATAGTATGATCCATTTCCCATTGGATGAGTCGATGAATGATTCCGACGCTCTGCCAAGCTTACTTACCATGCAAGGCCGCATTATGTGATTGTTCGACAACGCCACTTGCCCCGCACTATCGTGCAACCAAGGTCACGCTGGCACCCTGATTCCGATGGCGTGCTCCAAATTTAGGGATCACATTCTCCAAGCAAGTTTGGCTAGAGCAGGGAAAAGAATTAGATGAGGCTTCCGGACCTTGTGATGAGACACAACGCGGACAATCTCACAGGTGATGCACTTGTTTGCCTTCGAAGTTTGGTCTTTGAGGGTGCGATGACACTCACCATATAGAGACAGCCCTGTCCATCTGGCGTTGCAACGAGAGAAACGGGTACTTCCAAGAAAGGTCGAGAGGCTTGGAACGTTCACCAGCGATATTATCCCGAAATTCGAATGGTGTGAGTCCAAGAATGTACAAGTTTGGGAAGGCCTAGGGACGAAGCTTCTGGACGTACCGAAAGAAGCAACAAAACAAACCTTGATTGGATTGGCTGTAATTATGACACGTCGTTTGTATTTTGATAGTCGTGTGAAATCGAAGTTATTATTATATTATTATATGCTGAGATCGAATAATGTTCTGATAACCAAACAGGAGATATATCAATGATGGCGGTGACACACGTTGGTTCGGTTCGGTTAGGCTTAGGCTCAACGAGGTGCAGATGCTCTAGGCGTGGAGAGAGGGTTAGCGCACTGACCTTCTTCTGCGATGGTGTGGTTCCATATGAGGCCTAGCCTTGGTTTGGACGACTAAGCATGATGTGAAGTTTGCGTGGAATGGCCACGTACGGCGACACTGTGAGTTTGGTTACATAAGTAGGAGAACCGGAAATTTGATTGAGAATTAGGGTTAAACGTTTTAACAGAGGATCGCTGAATAGGGACCGGGCGTATGGGATCACCTTGCATACGCATATGCATGAAGAAGCAACATGTGCTAGGAAACCCCGCTTGACCGCGGTGGTGGCCGTCCTGGCTCGCAGCAAGCCACATGATTCCGTCTGTGGATTATTCTCCAAGTGGGCTTGAGAAGGTGAGATGATTGGACCTGAATTCTGCCGCGAAAGTTATGTGTCACACGTTGCGAGGTACCCTAATGGAACTATCTGATAGGCTGTACTACTACAGATATCTCTACCAAGGGCTCTCCAGTGGCGTCCTTGCGGTTTTGTCGAAACTCTGTTTCAATTCAAGTTCTCTACCCTTTGCCGGTGATCGCACGCAAGGCGGGAGTTTCCATGGGTAATTCCGCCTTCACCTGCATGTTGATCTGAGGAAGCCCAAGGGTGGCCGTGCGGCCAAGTGAAGCACGACGGAGGTGGGAAAATTGTTCAGAGGGGCAGGATATCTGTACAGGATGTCGCGATATGTTTTTCTTTCGTTTTTTCTTCGGTGTTTGAGTGGAACTCGCCGTTAAAAGTGGGTAATGATTTGAGTTGTAAAGTGATAGAGTTTCGTGTCCCAATCGAGATTGAAATATTGACGACCAACCTTTTGGGTCCTTAATGCCGATATAAGGTTGCGGTAATTATCACTTTTCGTAATTTACTTTAGTCAGCAATTCACTTGCGTCAGAAAATAGTTTAATTAATTACCAAATTGTCCCTTCTGCCCTCTTCCCCCAGATCTGGGAGTGAATATATACTATAGCTTCTTCACCCTCTCGATTGTCCTTCTTTTGAGCACTCTTTCACTCCGAGTTCATATCCCACAACTGTGATTCACAATGCAGCAGAGACCAACTTGCACCAATGTTCGTATTCGCTCCACCCGAGACGCTCACAAGATTTTTTTTGCCGTTCAGCATCGCATCTTGCCCATGATTACCAGACGACTTGATGCGGACGAACGCCTCGCCTTGTGTTCTGGTTGCGTTTATGCCTGGGAGGAAAGAGGTCCTCACACTGAAATCACCGGTCTGGGTATCGAGCGCTTCACTGAGGGTCGTCGCTGGAGTCCGTCCCGTGTGCGAGATGTGCGTCTCACACCCCCACATGATTAGTTCGCTCTCATCTCCAGATCTACAGGAATTTCTCTTTTACTACGAAAAATACACGCCACCTGCAGACGCTAGTCACTCCAGGTAATTTTTGCGATTGAATGTTTTCTTGTTGCCCACATTACATCCGATCCAGTTCCTCTGATAAGCCACCCCCGCGAGACTGGGACCCACTAGTAAAACAAACATACTCGGTATGGGTCGAAACAGACAAAGGTCGCCGTAAGTGGCACCTGAGTGAGTTCTCCATCTTTGATTTGTATTTTGCCTTATTCTCACCGATAAAAGCTGCATATTTCACACAAGCCACCGTTGACCGACTGGGCACTATCGACGATATTTCTGGTGTCGCTGAGCTCGTCGTCCCAGACGGCACATTCCAGAGCACCCGCGTGGGCAAGAACCGTAAGGGGGATGACACCCATTCCCGCTCTGATGTGTTGAAAGCCCCAAGTTCTTCCGTGACGCGGACATACGCTGCATTCCCTGCTGCGTATCCAGTCCAGCCTTCTAATTACCCTGGACCCTCGGCGTCAGCATTCACCCAAGAACCTTACCGACTTGGTGCGCAGGCTTCCCACGGCTCAACCTTTCGCCATTCGTCTGATATTTCACAATATCCCGTACCGCCACAACCCCTGCCCTCTCTGGGAGAGCTTCATATACTCCCGCCGCTGAGGTCGGAAGCCGAGGACGACGAGTATAAATTTCGCCGTTCATCTGTGCCTGGGATTTCCGATTATCAATTCAGTGCCTTTGACCGACGGGCTTCTATGGATTATTCCTCCTCGCCGCGGGATTCTTCAGTCACATCAAGTGGAGGCCGAAGAACGCCTCTCGATCATCGCAGTCGTTCTGACCATTATTCACTAATACCCGTTCCCTCACCGCTCACACGCCCTGGCGCAAGCCTGCCTGGCGGTTCTGTTCCTAGCGATCGAGGCTCAGAACATTCTCCTCGAAATACATTGCCTTGCACCTGTGCGAGTTCCTCACGTGAACTGCCTAGCTCCCAACCAACCCTTGGGCGGCCTTCGTCTACCATCGGGGCATTTCAACGGATCCCGAGAGGTTTAGATGGTGAGGGTAATCCACACACCTATTCCCCACACACAACATTACCTGTGTATTCCCCCCCTCTCAATGCTTCTCAAATCTCTCTTCCACCGCCTGCCCAACTACTTCGATCGGGACCGCCATCCCAACTCTATGAAGTGCCATCTTCATCGGAACATGCCCCAACCAGCAGCGGACCATCTCGAGTGGATCTCGCGCCACTTCACTCTTTGCAACGCAGGCATCCCTACCACAGAGACCCCATGGATGACAAGGCTCTACGGTTATTAGGACCACGGTCAGGGTGACTATTTTCGGGTTCCTAATCTGATACAATGATACCTATTAGCTCCATACGGTCCAATACGGCTTACGCCGCTGACAGGGAGTCCTAGCACTCCACCACATGACGGAGAAGCAAACAGGATATATCCATATGGCTGAGTGGGGCGGCGGAGGGAGAACACCACTGAGTTTTCAGACATCCTAGCCATTATCATGGCGCCTGTAGCATTACATAAGGGATTGAGTTGTATGATATATGTTTTTGCCTGTTCACCACTAACTGAGTACTGGGGATTTCAACATTTCAAGGGGCATTTACAAATTATATAAAATATCAAATCCTGTTGTTTCACCCTTTCAGGGTGAGAAAACCTGAAATATAAAGCATGTATTACCAAAAGAAATTGAAGTTTTCAGCACCTTTTCAGCATTTTATGGCCACGGAAATGTGAACAAAATTTAAGATGGATAACTGTTCTTTAAAATTAATTTTTTACCTGTAAATGTCCTCGAAATGTCAAAATCCCTGGTGAGTAACGACTCTGCCCTGGCAGTATGCATCCAATCCCCCAAATACAGCTAAATTGAGGTCCCGAGTATTATTGCTACCTCGATCAGTGGATAATTGCACTACGATATCGTCCTAAATATTGACCGCCTCACGTCATACCCAGGCCTTCACTCGTTGGCAGGCTTCACTTCTGACAGCCTGTCCCATTCATGCACTACAGTCATTCACAAGTGACGGTGAATGACTGCACTCCGCGGTCAAGTATGGCGTCTGGACCTGTCGCTGGAATTGTAATGCGACGTTTCCCTTGTCAGGCGGAGTGTGATAATGGCAGCACCCCAGTTATAGCCATTTGGAAACTGTTAGGTCACCGTAAAGTGGCACGCCAGGCCAACGTGATACAATCTACTTTTGAGGGGACCCTGTTTCTCAGAACCAAGGTTCCGACAATTCTCCCTGCAGCTTTTCTCTCGTGACCTGTACCCTTTATCGATGTGAGTGCCATCCAATGGCCTTCGGGTGGATCTTCTGGGGATGAACGCGGGTGTTATGCACATCTACCCCATCCAGAACTCAGGGCAGAAGCTTTCAGGCCCATGAGCGAGGTTCGAGGCAACATGTAGGCATTTTCTAATACTCACCGTTCTCTCGGTAACACAGCAATTTGACTGGGAGGAATTATCTCGCCTGGAGTGCCTTTTTCCCTCACAAACATCGAGGGGGAGGTGGATTATCATTTAACCATCGCCTGAGAAGATCGGAAGGGAGCTAAAAGAGTTGGTTACTCTAATGGTTATCAGGGCACTGGACATAAAGCCTTTATTGGGTCCTGTCTGAGAACAAGCTGACCTGGAGGGCTCTGGATCTCTTGCCCAACTTGGTAGGTAGTATTCTTGTCAACGAACTCCGCATCCTAACATTTGTAGCTCCGGGTTTTCCAATTGGGCGACAAAGGCTGGACTTTCCACAAAGCCCCCCAACTTTTTCTTGTCGAACCTGTAGAGTGCCCCAAAGACCAAGCGTCGGAGATCGTACCCGCCTCATCTGCTGATCCATTTGCTGATGCGAGATCTATATAGACTCGCACGGATCAAGCCGGGTATTGTATTCACCTCAATGCCTCGGAGCTCAGGCCCAAGGTTTGAGGCCTGCTGAACGTTGGCCCGATGGTCCCTTCCGCTCTGCCATGCCCCATTATAAGTTGAATCAGGCGATCTGATCGAGGTTCAGCGGCTTTCTGGACCAACAAAGTTGATACTGAATTCAGCGCACCTGTCCATATCCGTGTCTCGCCTCTCCGTTCAAACCTGTGGGAGAGCAGTCTTGGTTAGTGTACTTCCCAACTGTAGTTACTTACGTTGGTCCATTTTACGGCAGCTGGGGGCTTAACACGATGTATCTCCAAAGCTCCTGTGAACAAAACTTCCGAGTCGAGCTTAATATCAGTTTCCGTGTGAGTAGCGAGACTCACTCCGAAGGCACCACAGGCAGAGTAACGTTTGAACTACCTCACCATGGCCGTGTGGCTGACTGCAGTGACCGTCTATTTGCAACACAAAGCCGTTCTCTGCAGACACGAGGTTTACACGAGGTGTTACATAAGTTCAAGTTATAGTTCATCGCATATGGCCACCCACCAGAACTCAAACGACAGTACTTAGGGGATTCGACTCTGTGGCGTTCCCCACGATGGGATGCTAGTCTGAATGGATGCGGCCTCCTGCGTCGAATCTTGGCTCCATTACTAACTTGAATGCGTGAGAAGGGGCACAAGGGTTATATATTTATCTCGGGTCTGCATTGGGCCTGCATCGCAAAAATCTAGCATGGCCGACGTCCTCACAGCTCGAAGATTCGCTGGACCTTAGCCCTATGCCCTTGCACGTTCGTCCTAGGTGGCGGCGATACGATGTCTGTGCGTAGTACCACCTTTGGGAGCATGGTCAGCGTGCGGTTCAAGCTACCCACGATCCCGCATGTACAACGCGCTGGGAAGTTGGACGGATGTCAGTTCACCGTGTAAAGATGTAAAGACCAGCTGAGAATGTCGACCGTGAACTGGAGAAATGTAGGTTAATCGAATCGACGTTTTTGGCGGTTCTGTCACCTTTTATATAATTACCTCGCGTCCCGAATGGACGATTGGCCTTGGGGCAAGGAACCACGCCAGCCATCATCGGAGCCGTTCAGGAGGCGTCGTTGGAGCAAGCCGCAAAATTGCTCCTAGTGCATTGGTAGCTCCAACCCAGTACTCCATTCCAACTTGGATACCAAAATATTCTATCTAGCGGCACCCATAGATGGCACAGACAAGACTTTCATGATACATAAACTGGTCATTTCTGCGCGATGGAAAACGACATGGTATTGTACACCAAAACGACAATCTCACTGATGGACAATGGTTTAGATGCTGAGTAGCGATATGCAATGCAGATAATCTAACAAGCGCAGTCCAAAAAAAAGCCCAAGGATATCGCTACCATTCAAGTTCGCTGCATGCAATTATTCAGATGGTCGATCAACAAGTTGGATAGATATCTTACCCTGTGCATTTGGCGAATAAGTAATCTTTCCCATTGATGTGAATCATGCCATCCTTTAAGATGCATTTCCACTTATTCTTCACTCGTCCGACCTGCATGGTCGCAGTCAGATTCGCGGTAGAATAAGTCATCAAGTTACCAACCTTGTCATAGGTGCAGAAGACAATGTCCGTGTCTCCTTGGCCACCTTCTTCGGCTTCCTCTTCACCTTCCGTGTCAGAGTCGTCCAAGTCACTGTTTATTGCCTCATCCCCAAGTTGGGAAGTGCTAGATGCTTGCAAAGGTTGAGGTAACGACGGATGGGAAGTATGAGGTGCATAGCTTTGGCTCGGTGGAGGTGATGGTGATTCAGAGTCAGACGAAGAAGGCCCGTCAACCTGAGGGATCTTCTGAGCTGCCGGACGCCCCTGAGCGGGTTGGGGGGATTGAGCAGGCAGTTGAGCTGCAGGTGCGGAGGGCGCGGGCTGTGGACCTGGAGCCGGAGCCGGGGCTTGAACAGGGGGAACATATACTCGGGAAACAGCTGGGGGACGTGCAAGATGTGGCGGGTGAGGTCCGAAGGATAACACTCCTTGCTGTCCACCAGGGTATGTAGGTGGCTTCATACCAGTGAGCTGGGGTCCAGGGAGCGGCGGCAACGCATACGGTGGCATACCAGGAGGACCACTCAGGATATAGCGGTTATCCACTGGCTCTGCCTTGACTTGCGATGACTGTTGCTGCGGTGGAGGGGCATACGGGTTGTGCGGAGGGTAGTGAGGATGGTGTGGTATCATATGCATTGGGTGAGGGGGGTAGACGGGATGATGCTGAGCAGGCTGCTGGGGTTGGGGGTCAAACTCAGCGACATGAGATGCAATAACTTTGCTCTCCCATTTCTGCAAGTCCGTTAAAACACTGCCAGGACCACGACCATGACCAACGAACTCACATGCTGCAAGTCCGCTAGGATATCCTCGTTAACACCGTATTCGTCGAATTCGGGCTTAATGGCAGCAATGACTTCGTCTATTACCGCGCGGTAGATCATGGGCTCAAAAAATTTCTTTGTTACCTGACAGAACTACTACAACCAAGGTCGGGCGAGCAGCTCACCACAATCTTATTCGACATTGTGAACAGCAGCAGCGATACCAGACACAGCAAGGTCGCCTGAGGGATGTAGGGGACGGAAAGCAATGGAGCTTTTATACTTCAATGACCAACAGGACAGGCTAACAAATTCAAACTCAGCACATCATCACGAGCGCGGTTCCCACGCACGGACCACATTGCCCATAACACTTTAACTTACAGCACAAATAACCCAAGAGTAAATCAGCATGGCAGTGCTCTCACTGGGGGCATATTCTAATGTTATCTAATACAGTGTACTACCACTCCTTGACACACCACTGCTCCATGACACAGATGCAATATCTTTGTCGTTTTGCAACTTCAATGTGTACATGATATTAAGTATTGATTCCATACACTATGTAGGTGGTGCCAATGAAGTTTCGGGGCAATCCAATGAGTTGTGATGTGACTTGGTACTGATTACTGTGACATTAGTGCTTCAGATTTAAGCATGTCTTCATATTCCAGGCATTGCTAAATGCTTGATAGGATTTTCACACTTGAAATAGGACAAGTTGATACAGGGCACCCAATACAACAGATTGCTCAACATTTATGACAATGAAATTGAGCAGTGTGTCAAGGAGCAGTTTCATGTGACACCCCCTCAAATGGCTTCAGAAGATGACCACTGATCTCATGATCACTTTAATCCTACAGACTGTACATTATCAGAAACTTTACTGCCTACGCTGTATTTCTCAGTACTCAATTTTTGTAAATTTGTGTTGTGTTGGTGACAAATGACCACTTTCCATTGTGTGTGTCAAGGAGTGGTGGTACACTGTATATCATTTTGAAAATGCTGAATCAGATGCTTTGTTTTTATTATATTCTGACAAAAATTATTATAATTCTTTTAGGGCCAACCAACCAATCAGGTTATAGGTGTAATGCTCTATTTTAGAACATTGTTAAAATATGGTATCTGTTCAATTGGCTGTTCTATTTCAGAGTGAGCCTGTGAGTGCAAGAAACAGAACAAGGCCTTCGTACTGGTGAAAGAATACAAAGTGCCTTCCTAGTGCTAGGAGGTCATAATTGAGTTAAAAGTGTTTAGAAGGGGTGCAATATTATTGACCCGGGAGGGATTCTGTGTGAGATGATATAAAGAAGGGGGAGTCTATTGGTCCTAGGGAGGTGTTGGTGTGAGTGTAGCATGATTTCTGAGGGGTTTCTGAGAAATAAAATAGAGGGGGCAGTGCAGAATGAGAGGGTTTAGGTGTGTTGAGGGTCATAGAGGCATCAGTACTTGCATTGTTTCATCCAAGTCTTACATGTGTTTGACCTCAAGTTCATGGTGACAAAAGATGATTTTCCAGAAACTAAGTACAGACTTTTATGGTGTGGAGATTCCTGCAACAGTGCCAAACCAAGTCCAAACATAAGGTGCGAGCCAATGGAATGGTGGAAGTATGTATAGTGCGGCTCAGAGACTTTATCCACTTGAAATAATGTAAAAGAAGAAAGGGAGAGAAATAAAAGGATTACCAGCAAGATGGATAGGACTGGAGGACATGGACATGGGGATCTGTAAAAATGTGGATGGTCTGTGGTGCACAAGTAGCAGGCATCACATGGATATGGGTGGATTGTTAATGTTATGATCTGTGGTGTTTTTGGTAAGTCTGGTAGACCGAAGGAATTTGTGGGGATTGGCAGTTGCAATTGTAGGAATTACTGCTTTCCTACACTGGTTACGACCAGAGCCTGATCATGTCACTTGTTGTGACATGCTTCTTCGATAGCACTTCACACCTCCAACACCTTCATACTTGAGGTTGAGTGTTTCGAGTTCCTCCCCCATCCTTTTCTCTCTCTTCCCATTCCCATCTTTCATTCTCGTGTCTCTTTTTTAATTGTATCCATATCATGACTTCCACTGTAGTACCTCCTCCTAATGTTATAGCTTCATTGTCTTCTCCTTCCACTTCTATTAATACTCCATCATTCACCAATAATGCCAAGATTGACACTGAGAACTGTTTATATGTTGCACACAATCAAACTTTATAGTCATGCCGTGATGCAGGAGAATCTGGCATGCCTGTAGACAAACCTCTTGTTCTTTGTCTTCCAGATCCACCCACCATACTGATGGGAGGCTCAGCTCACCAATGGGTGTCTGCCTATTCTCTCCTTTCCCCTTCCTCCAAAGTACAGGCCATCAAGGCTCTCAAGGCCCTCAAACCCACTGAGATCAAATTGGTTCCTTCTCTCCCTAAAGTCATCTTCACGGTGGACAGGGAGGTCAAGGTCTCCTCCTCTCTAGATGGCATATATAGCCTGGGTACCCATGCGGTCATCACTGAGCTAGCCAAGGCCAAGCAATACACTCCCCTCACATTATTTACCATCACTAACACCTTTTGTCTTCACAAGGAGGGCCATCTTCTGAAAAAAACTAAATCCTCCATCAATGGTACCATCCATCATCTCCTTGATCTTTTGCAGTTTGAGGCTGAGGAGACCATGGATGCCTTAACCTGGCAGGAGGCATGGCAGCACAAGATCTCTTGGCTTGCCGAGGTTGCAGAACCTGCTATTCATGAGCACTGGTTCTGGCACTTCTCCACCCTCCTCAAGGACAAAGCTATCCATGACAACTTCAAAGCCATCCTCTCCTTTGACATCAGAATGTGCTTGTGCTATGCTGCACAACCCTTCCAACATGATGAACATGATTGGCAAGTTCATCTGCAAGCAGCGAAATACAATGTAGTCAAAGAGGAGCTCCAAAAGCTCTCCTCTTGCAAGGACTGTCACTCTTCTGCTCGCTATGAGCTCTACGACATGTCAACCTGTAAGAATGCGAAGTATTCATGTGAGGGTCAGGAGTCCTTTCAAGACAGTGCCCCCTCCTCCAACACCTGCGTCAAATCTGACCCCATGTATCTCATCTGTCAGCATACTGGTCATTGCTTCTCAGAATGCAAGGAGGAGACTACAGCAAAGGGCAAACAAACTTACACCAAGTATGCCAGAGGACAACTCATCCATTGCTCCAACAGCTCCACTCTCTGCATTGCCTATAATATCACCAACTCTAAGAGAGTTTGCAAGAACTCCCACACCTCCTCCCAGCATCTCTGTTCCTTCTGTGGCAAAACTGCTCATGGTGCCCTCTTCCATCTCTGTGTCTAATTCATCCAGCATGGACTCTTTCTCTCTATGGACGCACGCATCACTTCCGCTCTCGGAAACTTTCAATCACATATACTATGATAATCTTTCTCTCTCTCTCTGTCCCCTTACAACCACAATGCAGATTTTTCGCACATTCTCACTCCATACTCTGTGGACACCTTCAATTATTTCTTATGCCAAGCCAATCTCTCTCATGAGTTCCCTGAACTCCCATTCAAGCTTTGTCATGGCTTTTCGTTAGGCAACTTCCTACCTTTCACAGTTGTACACTCCAGATAATTTGCCTGGTGCTTATGAATTTCAATCAGTCATTGAAGCGTATATTGTGGGTGAATTGCAAGTTGGGTGTCTCTCTGGTCCCTTTCGATCCTCTCCTCTCCAAGTCACCATCAAAAAAGGCATTGACAGTGCCCCTGACAAATACTGCATATGTCAGCATCTATCATATGAAGGCTCCATGGGCTACTCTGTCAATGATGAGATTGATCCCAGGGGGTACCCCACTGAATGGGGAATGGCGGAGGAATACACTAAAATCGTACATCCTTGTCATCTCCCTCTCTCGCATCTCATTTGCGTCTCTCCCATCCTCTCACCCCCTGGCACATACATTTTTGTGTGTAGTGTCACCTACGATCTCCTCACCAGAGTCTCTTTTGTCACCTATCACGCTTGAAGACATGTGCAGAGGGGTGGGACCCACCTCTCTCTCAAGTTCCCTTCCCTCTCTCCAACTCCTTCTCATGTATTTCTCAGATCAGACATGCTCCCCCAGGAGCTCAAGCTGCCTTGCTTGACATTGAGGCAGTGTATCACACCATCCCAACTGCACCAGACCATAAATGCTACACTGTCATTTTATTTAATGGTCATTTCTATCTGGACCATAATGTCCCTTTTGGAATTGCTTCTGTGGCTGGACTTCAAGGTGAAGTCGCAGGTGCTGTCCTACACATTTGGAAAACTCTCCACATCAAACCCACCAAGAAATGGGTTGATGATATATCTATCTTCTGATTCCCGTCTCTGCAGGGCCCTTTCTTAGGTCACTTTGCCTTCTATCTCACATCTTCTCCATTCTTAAAAAAGTTCCCTCAGGCATCTCAAACGGAGAAGTATATTGTTACAACTACAATCTCACCCAGGCCAAGTACCTCATTGCTCCTCTCAGTGTTCCTTGGCACCAGGAGAAAGGTCAACCTTTCGGTGACTCCATTGAATATCTAGGTTTCCTCTGGGACATCCCTCACAACTTCCAAGAAATGTAAATACCTTGTGTGCTTATCCTTATTCCTCTCCTCCTTCAAACATAACAGAGTCCCAAAGAAGGAAGGTAAGAGCATTGCTGGTTACCACCAACACCCCACCTTTGCCTACCCACAAGGGTAATCTTATCTAGTGAATCTCCATGCTTGGCTAACAGACTTCCCTAACGAGTATGCCCCACAATACATGTGTCCATCTGTCATATCTGACCTTAAATGGTGGCTCCAAACTCTTCAAGAGATCCACCCTCCTTGTTCTCTCCTCCCCAGACCACCCATACACAACTACAGCATCTGGGTGGATGCCTCTTGTCCGACCTCTGTGCGGAAGAGCATTTGGACATTGACTTTCCAGCGGTTGTAGATCTGGAGCGCTTCACTCTTGTGTTTCATGAAGTAGATCCAGGGAAAGCGGCAAAAGTTGTCTACGATGATAATCCAGTACTTATACCCTTCCCGGGATTGATGAGTTATCGGACCTCTGACGTCCGTGTGGACCATTTGGAGTGCTTGGGTTGCATGGGGTTGCTCTAGGAGTTTGAATGGGAGCTTCTTCATCTTTCCAAGGATGCAGGCCTCACAGAAGGACAGAGTTCTGGTGAGGATGTCGATCCCCTGGAGTTGTCCCCGCTTGACCATATGTTTGATCTGCGCTATGGAGATGTGTCCCATGCGCCGGTGGAGGAGGTTTATGTCCACCGCAGCGTGCACCGCTTCCTTTGGGGATTCCAGAATGGCATTTGCGTGATATAGCCCCTGTCGGTGAGTTCTGGTGAGAACCGGAGTTCTTCCCTTCCGGATGTAGCAAGTGCTGGAACTGACTGGGAAGATGGTGGAGAGTCCAGCGGTGGAGAGGCGGTTTATGGAGATCAGGGAAATCAGGAATTCCGGAATGAGGAGGACATTGCTCAGAATGATTTTGTACTTCTTTCCGGAGATGGTGGAGGAGAGTGCGACCGTTTCGATTCCGATAGTGGAGGTTGT
>KN825518.1:0-17239 GCA_000827395.1 Paxillus rubicundulus Ve08.2h10 | reverse complement strand
GACATGCGAAGTTGCCAATGTGATGGAATGTCCATGGTTGAGGTCAAGGAGAATTGAGTAATTGGAATTACCATCAATGATCATGGCCAAGTTGACTTGATCAGATCAAGCCCAGGACCGATTTAGCATCTAGCAGATGCTGTGAAACAAGGCCGATAGTAGATATGCCTGTGCCAAAAGACCCAATAGTAGATATTCTGATTCACCAAAGCCGATAGTAGACATTCTGATGCACCCAAGCTAATAGTAGATATGCCCATGCCGCAAGACCCGATAGTAAATAGCCCGGTTCATAACAGCTGAAGTCAATATCCTGATGCAGCCAACTTGATATTAGATATCCAGGTACAACAAAGCTGCTAGTGGATATCCTGGGGCCATTCATCCCGGTGCTGTCTATTCCAATGGTAGCCGTCCATATCATATGGGATTTTCTCACACCTCGGCCCATCTGTACCCTACAACTACAGGTCGTAGGTTGGCCGACGATTGGCTGGCCCGTGTGGTCCAGGTTTTTGTCAACCTCGGCTGGCCATATCCTACAGTACCCAAGCACTACATTATGTGCCTGAGGGTGGTCAAGACTCCTATTGTCAAATATCCCTATCTTCCTCTGTCTACACAAATCAGATCCATTCTCAAGGTCCCGGGTATTGAGGCCCTACTTGATCAATGGCAGGAAAAGCCATGGGTTATTGGTGAAATATACAAATTTACTTGTGCAGAGTGTGCCAACGCTGCATCAATGTCACCTAGCATGTCCCCAGTGGTAAGTGTAACTTAATGACCCATATGTCACCTATGTTTATGGCACCTCAGCCCACCAGTACTATGACAAAAACTATAATAGGGCAGTGATTTCCCAGACTCTGCTGCTGCCAAAGAGGGGCAAAGAACAACTATATTCACCTATAATAGGGCAGTGATTGCTCAGACTACTAGGAATTAGCTAGGAGTAGTAAATAGGTATAAAGTAAACTCACCTCAGCCGCTGCCAATGAGGGGCAAAGAACGACTGAGGAATCCGAAGTGAAAACTAGGTATATATATGTAGTGGAGTGGGTGGAGAAGTGCTCACTAATGATAATAAAGGGGATAGGAACAGGAACAAGGGGGAAAGGGAAATAAGTGATGTAAGACAGTGATGGAGCGTCCCGGGAGGCTCCGGAGCAATGACAAGAAAAGGATTATGAAGTATGACAAGGGTCCACATGAGTTCTGTACAAGTTCTGAGCAAACACTGAAAGTCCGAGCAGATCCGCCTGGCGGGGAAGTGGGGGTATGAACTCTGACATTTTGGAAGTGCGGAGTCGGTGTTCTGGTTCCAGAGTTCACTGTATTCTGTCATACCATA
This sequence comes from Paxillus rubicundulus Ve08.2h10, assembly GCA_000827395.1. Lineage (NCBI taxonomy): Eukaryota > Fungi > Basidiomycota > Agaricomycetes > Boletales > Paxillaceae > Paxillus > Paxillus rubicundulus. Next base: position 15,885 of record KN825518.1, on the reverse strand, counting down.
GACATGCATCCTCCCAAAGCACAAGCTCCAACCCCCCCCCCCCCTCTAATACCCTGCCTGCTTCTCCCTCACTGGATGGGAGTGCACCCATGTTTGATGCCACGACTCCCCATACACCCCATGATCTCCCTGTTGTCCATGTATTTGGTGATGGTACTTGCATGGAGGGTGTTGACTCTGCATCAATGTTACCTAGCACAACTGCACCAGCAAGCGACACTCCGTCTAAATGGCCACATGGACGATCTTGAAACATAAGCCCACACCCTTCTCAGATCGATAACAGTCATTCAAGGAGTCCTCAGAGGACCCACCCAGAAGGTATGTGTTTTCGCCTGTTTTCCTGGGGTTTCATCATGCTTACCCCCTTCAGGACTTCATCTGAGGTCCTGTGAGCAAGGTCAGTCCAACTTTGTTTCAATTCCTTAGGACAATACTCATTCACGCATCTCATTGTGGTAGCAGTTCTGGCACAGTTCTGCACAGCTGGCCCATCTCTTCATGAAGAACCAGTGCCTACCACAACTAGCCTCGGCTCTGACATGTGTGGTACAGAGGCACAGTCACTCAAGACCGCTCCTGAGAACCAACCACTTGTCAACCCCAACCCCAACCTCAGCTCCAAAATGTGTGGTACAGAGGCACAGTCACCCGAGACCATTCCTGAGAACCAACCACTTGAACCCAACCTGGAACCTCACTCCAATCTCATTTCATCTAATGAATCACCTGATGTAGACATGGTGGACACAACAGACTGTCAGCCCTCCTCTTCCCCAGCTATTACTGGTTCTGTGGGCTCGGGTGCAGAGGCCATTCCCCCGCAACCCATTCCTCCATGACCCTTGACCCTTCCCCTGTCCCTACCCTTGTCAGTGCAACTCAAAAGTATAATTGACCATCTTCTTACCAACCAACTTAATCAAGCGACAATCCAAGGCATTGAGCCCACTGTGAAACTTGTAATTGAAACCATCATTAGACATATGACAGACTCTGCTCAGGGGGTCCCTGGCACATGCCATATCGAATCAGAGGGGAGTGAAGCGGATGATGATGATGATACTCCCTCAGAACATAGAAAGAAGCCAGGGAAATGGGGGCAAAAAAAACTACTTGCATGTAAGGTCATCATTCATCGTTCTGCAGCATTACTCATCATTTGCCTCTCTCAGGATGCCTTTCACAAGTACCTGGAAGAGAAAGGAGTCAAGAAGCACAGAAAAGATTTGATGTTGCCCAAGTCTGCCCCACCTGACTTAGTGCACAAATTCAATGCAACCAACAATCATCCACTGACTCTATCTGACCTCATGATCGACTGGAGCTCCCCATTAATAGCTCCTGGGTGGAATACAGATGTTGTCCAACTCCTGACCATATACTTCCAACAAAAGCTGAAAAATGGCACTTACCCTCTTGTCATGTTTGACAAAGGCAAAATGAACTTGTTGGCACTGTGCACACTATGCATTGAAAAGCTGTGCTGGACACATTGTGAAAAGCAAGATGGAGCAACACTTGCCACAACTGACACCACTTCTTGGAAGGAGAGGTGCCACAAGCTTGACAGGATGACAACTTGCAAACATGGGGTAAGTTGTCCTCCCTGCATAGCAAAAATAAATAAATATTGACTCCTCTCATCCCTAGACACTGGTGTGACAAAGGCAAATTATTGATGAAAATCGTTCCAGAGACCCTGACACTTGGGATGACATCGGGCAGATTATTGATCACCTTGATATTGAAGGTATAAGTGGCAATGGGACAGACACTGCACTGGGAGCCCAGCACAAGGTTGTCAGGTGCATGGTGTTACCTTGGCTGAGCCCTTTTATTTTGGAGTTGTTTGATTGTGTGGAATCTTACAATACTGCATTGCACAAGGAACACATGACAGTGCACAGGCAACTCCTCTCTGGAGCATATGTTTGAGCCCCACTGCATGGATATGAAGGCAGTAGCCTTGGATCAACTCCCTCGTAACTGGTATGACAAAGAGTGGTATAAGGCCTGCTTGGCTTCTGGTCACACTATGCTCTCTGCATGCAAGGACATGCCAATTCCCACTCTGGTGTGTACTTGTTGTAATACTTGTAGAACTAGACTAAACCCCTTCATAGTGCCGATATGTCACTTATCACAAGTAGGGCCATCCACTCTGTGGTGGACCCATCAATGCCCCACTGAGTGGCCCACTGATTGTATTGCACATCTGCTGTCGGGGCAGATGCAGAATTTTCCCTCTCTCAAATTTAAATACACAATCATGATATGTCTGCACTTTGACTAGAAGGCATTTTTTACTTCTGCTTGTGGAGCCGATTCTGTACAAACTCTGTCAGAAAAATCCGAAGACCATGATATGTAACTGCATGTAATTACAATAGAGGCTTTCCCCCTGACATATGTTAAGACACAGTCAATGGGTAAAGTCTACATTGTTACGACATTACAATCTGGGTGTGTGTTCATTGGCATGCCTCACAATGGTCACTGTGGCAAAGCCAGGTAGAGACCATTACAATGGGATTGCAACCATTTGTAATGTGCGAAGTCAGGTTTCAATACCTGAACCCCATTCCAATGCGCAATGCCTACTGAGATGCTCCTATCTGTATTTCAATGTACTGCTATTGTTATCTGCTCGCTATCGATTTTCTGTACTTTACTACTATACAATTTTACTTCCAGAGTCCTGCCCAAATGTACTTATTGGCCAACCCACATCTGCAATGCATATCAATACAAATAAATGCAAAAAAACGAGGCCTGACCTGGATGCAGTGGTGACGAGTTTTCATTGAGTTGGTGGACCGAAAGTGTGGTGTTGTTATGAGGGTTGTCAGAGTGTGGGAGAGGCCCGGCTTTGGTCAGTGGCCCAGGACCAAAAGCATGACGTCGTTTGGGAGAATCAGAGGGCCCAGCCTCTAAGAGAGAACGGGATAGTGGTGGGGAAGGCAGTGTTCGATTCGTGGTAGGGAAGGCAGTGTTCGAGTGGTGGGGAAGGCATTGTTGTTCGAGCGGTGTCAGTCATTGTCAGGACGAAGTCATCAAGGATTGATGAGGATGACTTACCATTGATAGTCTAATAGTAATGGTTTTGACGCTGTCAATGTGAGCATTGGAGGCTGTAGCAATAGTAGATTCTGACATAATGTTGTTGTCAACGATGGCTGATGTCAATGAAAGACAAGGCATGAAAGTGGATTGGTGGTGGAACGGAAGAGAAAGTGTCAAAGTCCCATTTGACTGCACTTATATATTATTATTAATGTAATTCTAATTCTCAGATTCTAATAATAAATCTAAACCTAAATGGGAATTATAGTACTAGTAGTAACTATTATAATATCAATAATTCTGGCATTGATGCACTGAGCTGTTCAATAGATATGAGATCCATGGCAGGTAGATGAGAGATGACCTACCACATTCAGGTTCTGTCACATACAACACCATCCTTGCCTGTGAACAGCTTCTCAAGCAGCAAGACATCGTCTTCAATGCCACACACATGTACGTACTGTGGCGCCGTAGGCGCCATAGTACCTTGTCTATGTGCACAAGATGTCATGCCGGGCTGTCCACCTGCTTAGTCATCTGTCAAGACACTCTTCTCCGAAGATAGGGGCCGGGCCACATGGTGGATCACGTGTACAGTATGACAATTGGCAGGTAAAGAAAGCGGAGGCAGCAGTTTCGAACTCGCGACAGTTCTCATCAGGGGGCTTACAGCTGCTGCCCCTACTGCTAGACCATCCGGCCGATGCTTAGGGTACCAACTACCAATCTAATGCCCTACCCAGGGATTTGACTCTAGTCATAGCTACGACCATGCGAGAGTTCCCTCTGCACGAGGGGTGCCTACCCCAGGCTGGATTGGTTGCAAATTGGGAAACTATGGGTGGGGGGTGGGAGACTCCATCTTGTTAGACCAACGGGTCGCTATGGCAGACAGGGGCCTTTCAGCACACCCGCTGGTACTTTTTCATTGCCATACATTCTCACGGTGGGGCTCAGTCACTGTGAGAACCTCTTATGCCATTGTATGTGATTTGCCGTGACGACATAGATGGTTCAAGAGTTCGTCCATCGAGGGTATTTCCGTGCCAACAGAAAAAAGTTCCTCCCAGAGCTTGGTCTGGATTTCAGAGGCTAGCAACAGCGCACGCAGTGCCCAAGTAGTTGTCACTGTACTATTCTTGTCAATTCCACCCTTCTCAGTTGTGCCATAGATCCAACGAGTTGATGGTAAGGATTACTGGTAAGAGGGGGGGGGTTCATTTTGATGACGACTCCTTTGAATTTCCCCTTGGTCTCGTTGGTGTTAGTGGGGGCATGCATAATGAAATGGGCACATAGCTTTGATGTCCTATGTAATGGGTCCTATCATGAGCTGGGCTGCATCGAAGGGGGGTTGGTATCGGATGGTAGACTTGGCAACAGTGCATAGTGGCTGGCCTGGGTGATTACTGGCAGGGGGTTCAATTTGATGATGACTCCTTTGAATTTCCCCTTGGCCTTGTTGGTGTTAGTAGGGGCATGCATAATGAAACGGGCACATAGCTTTGATGTCCTGTGTAATGGGTCCTATCATGAGCTGGGCTGCGTCGAAGGGGGGTTGGTATTGGATGGTAGACTCGGCAAAAGCAGGCCCTGCTAGAGGTGCACATGGGTCTGTTGACACATTGTGCATCAACTTGAATGGCAATAAATGAGCAGCAAACATTGGACCGTGAACAGCAGCCACAATTGCAATATGGGGCTGAGGGCAAGGCACCATTCGAGGATGTGACGCAGTGTGTTGACCTGAATGGCAATGGATGAGCAGCAGAGATTGGACCGTGAACTACAGCCATGATGATTCAGAAGAGTTGATGCAGTGGATTCAGGTGGAGTGAAAGACGGAGGGGGCTTGAACCCTAGAGGAAACAAACAGACACATGATGCGACAGGCAATATGGGAGTGAAGGGCACTAGGCTGAGGGTAAGATGCCATTTGATGTGACACAGTGTGTCAATGTGTTGACCTTAGACTGAATGGCGACGGATGAGCAGCGGGGATTGGACCGTGAACTACAGCCATGAAGAGTTGGTGCAGTGGAGAGAGTGAAAGATGGAGGGGGCACAGCCCTAGAGGAAATGAACAGACAGGTCCTGGTCCTGGTGATGTGATGGGCAATAATACAGGAGAAAAGAGGTGGTGCTACTAGGGCTGAGGGCAAGACACCATCTGATTCAGAGGATGCAACACACCATGTGTCGACCAATGAATGGTGATGGATGAGCAGGAGGGATTGGACTGTGAACTACAGCCAGCCATGATGAGGAGTTGGTGCAGGCACAACTCTAGGGTAAATGTCAATGAATAGACGGGCCCAGGTCCTGGTGATGTGACTTGGACGGGCAATAATATGGGAGCAAAGAGGCAGCGCTACTAGGCTGATTCAAGTTCAGAGGGAGACACCGTTAGAGGATGCAACACACCATTGACAGGTCCTGAATGGCGACGGATGAGCAGCAGAGATTGGACTGTGAACTACAGCTGTGGTGTTACCTTAGACTCTGCATGTTGTCAATGGTTGCTGAGAAGTTACCATCTTAGCTCGTCACGCAAATAGTCACCAAGAGTAATCAAGATATAGTATTTTGCATACAGATGCACTGAGATATAGAAAAGCGGGCACAGGGGAAGCTTGGAATCGATGTGAAACTGACATAAAAGGTAATTCATCACCTTACCTGCTTAGCCTCGTGGCCTTGCGAGTACGTGGGGGATTCTGACGACCCTTAGTGGGGCCCAAGGTCTGCTCCTCTGAAGCCACAGCCGGAGTGGTTTCCGCTCTTCCGCCATGCCTTGCTGCTGCAGACAACTCCCTAGTGCGACGGGCGGATATAGATGGCTGGGTCGGACCCAGTGCAAGTCCAAGTGAGAGATTTCCCACCTCAACTATGAGTGCTGAGGTGACAGACTGTGCCTGGGATATGATGAACGAAGCCGGTGCCAGAGTAGCTCCTCTGGGAACTACAGAGGGAACACCCCCACCATCTGCCGTGTCCATGAGCTCAGAGTTGTGGCGTGGGTTGTGAGGTGGTGTATGCTGCTGACTCTGAGTCAGAGGGCCATTGAGCTGTGCCAAGATGTCGGACTCCCATGAGGGAGTTTCGGCGGCAGCTGATGTATGCAGTGCAGCATTAGCAGAGGGTTGGTGAGGTTTGTTCCAAACACCTTTGTTGACAAAGTTCATGACTTCTAATGCCCACTCTTGTTTTGCTGGGTTGGACAACAGCTCAAAGAAGTATTCAAAGTCATCTTGGTATGTGAGACCGCTTTCCTCACTAACTGTGGCAAGTTCGCAGTCGTTGGACAACAGGTACCGTGCCTGTGTGGAGCATCATCGTTAGAATTGAAGCCAGAAGATACGGTGATGTAAGACTCACAAATGTTGCAGCAACAGAAATGAGACCAGCTGAAGAACCCGACATGCCCAGCTTCTAACCCCGCCCCATCGGACCACCCATTTTCTTTCCACCAAGAATACCCTTTCCAAAAACCATAACATGGATGATCTGACAGATAGATTGGTTAGGGTGGATCCAGATGGCAACTGAATAAAACCTTACATTGATGAGGAGTTGGGTCTTGAACAAATCCCTAGCCATGGGAGCGTCTGGGTTTTGAAAGAAGATGGGAGAGAGGGGAATAGGGAGCATTTGGGTTGTTTGGATGCATCTTCAGCAGTGCTTGAACCTTCTTATCCACCCCTCAGAGGGCTCTTGAGTTCTCCTTTCCAAATAGATCGTCTCAAAGGTTAAGGCTGGAAAAGAGCTGGGCAGCATTATCCTTGACAGGCTTGAGTATATTCGGTCGTTCAGAGCTAACTGCATTCGCAAACTAGTAGACAGCATGAGTAACATAGATCTTCTGAACAATAAACATTGACTTACTACTCGGCCAAAGCTCACGTAGGTCGTTGCGTGCCTCTGTAGTTTGGGAGGTATCATAAAGTAGAGTTCCGCTTTGTTACCAGTGATTTTCAATTCGGGAGTATGCCAGCGAGCGGGGCTGTTTAGGTTGAAATCCGGAGATGGAATTGTGAGTGGAAAGATATCTTTTGGCATCCAGAAGTGGTATAAGAAGCAATACTTCTTCGCCTGAGTAACAATGCTGCTGTCCAACAGCACATTTGCACTGCCGATTTCAACAGCCTTCTTGCGGGTTTGAGGGAGTATTGAGAGCAGCGCATTGTGCTTATTCCGTAGTTTGGTCAGTTCACCACAGACTCGGGAGTATGCCAGTTGGGTGGTTCCAAGGGCCTGGAATATAAGTAGTTTGTTCGGCCAACGGCACCAGGGAATGAGAGCAAAAATAAGGACATAATGTACCTTGTGCAGCTCAGTGGTGCTGGCATCCGGAGGTGGATTATACATGACACTGCGCACCTCCTGGAGTTCCTCAGTGTCAGAGGCAGGGTTGTTGTTGTCGGCATATGAACTGTTGTCAACATCCGAGGACTCTCCTTGCCCAATGTTATGGAGTGCACATGTGAAATCCTTGGGCATTTCTACACAACTAACACAGATGTTTTAAGTCAGAGTCGAGATAATATGGACACAGTACTCAGTGTGGTTCCATTCATTCTTATAGTGTGGGTTTAAACCCAGCCAGGTGATGAACTTGAGGTTTGAGTCTGGCCTGGAACGTGGGGTTCGAAATCTGGGTAGTGTCAGTTTAAGGGAGTCAGACAGCACCTCTATTGATGTATTAAATAGCCTCGTTCAGAACAGAGAAATTTAGACGAAATCAAATTGGTGATAAATGTATTATGGTGATGATATAAAGGTAATGTGAAGTCCACACAGAACATGTACAGTTCATTCAAAGTCTGAGTCGTCTGATGGTGATACTGGTGTGATGCGGTTAAATTAGGTAATAATTACACAGGATGATGAGCCACGTACCATATGGCATTTCAGATCCAGGTTCAGATCCTGGACCAGGTTCGAACTCAGCCTCATTAAGATGGTGTTGGTCTGCTGCAGGTGCAGTAGACCTACACCATTCCTTCATCCGAAGGAACATATCTCCATCAATGTATTCAACTACTAAGAACTCATCGTGATGTTCAGGATCAGGATAGAGGAGCACACCTCAAATAATCAACTTCACAGGGATGAATATTGAGGACGCACAGGGAACGGATTTGACACGAATGAGCTTGAAGTCTCGATCCAACCTGCATACACCAGTCCCAGCAGTGAGTGGCTGAACAAGTGCGAATTTGAAAGAGTTGTCAAAGCCATTCACCACACAAGCGAACATGAAAATCAGCCAAACAAAGGCAACTTTTGACTCTGAGAACTAGATGAGCGCACAGTCATATTGTGGCTGACCATGGAAGAGCAGGTTGCATCTGAGGTGGTCTATAGCCAACCTCCAGTCCACCTCTGAAACATACTTGACTTTCAGGTATTGATATTCGCGAACCTCAAGTTGTATGGTAGGTTAGACTAAATTCAGTGTTTGAAAGTGTAAAGATGGACGTACTTTATATGTGCCATGGAATGGAATCCAGCGTTCAAGCTGATACCCATAAGTAGGGAGAGATCTATTAATGTAGTCCTCCAGCTTCCTACAAAATCCTCCAAAGGCCCTGTCACCCGTGTGGTCGGCCTCAATGTCTGAGAGTGAGGTGGGTGGTTGTGGTGCACCAAGCTTAGCATTGCTGTCAAAGCCTTGGTCGTTGTCCTTGCCATCGTCACCACCCTCAGGGAGTTTAGCTTGGTTGGCACCCTCATTTTCAGCATCAATGCAGCCTTAGAGGAGTTTGATGGCAAGGCGGTGGTGATCAATACGGAGAATCTAGTGAAGAGAACAATAATAAATTGAGCGTGATCACCTTTGATAATGACTTGAGACTTACTTGTCCTGCAACATCTTTTCCATTAGAACGATCCTGGTATGCGTCCTTGAGTGGACCATGCATCTTCTCATTAGGTCGGGCACTGTAGTTACGTGCGACACCTTTGCTGTGAATGTCACAGGTAACATGCTTCCATAGATGGGCCTTTGGGAAGTTCCAATTGAGCTTGAGGTCGGTGTCTGCCAGGCGGCACATGCATGATCGGTACGCCTGTTGGAGGTGAATTAGTAAGTGATAATGGGTGAGAAATGACACAAAGTGCTGAGAACACAATGGCTTACCTTGAGCTCATCCCTGAAAACAAGGAGTTTGGATTTGATCATAGCCAACGTGTTCTCGGTGTGTACGTCAAGTCCGGTGAGGGAATCGAGTTGCAGATAACTGCAGATCATGCACAACAACTGATACCCAGCTCGAGTTGAGGTGGCAGTTAAAATGTTCAGACCGGCATAGAAACATTGCTAGTAGTATAATCAGCCTTCAAAGAACAGTGTATTAGAAGCCTCTTACTCACCTTAGCAAGGTCCCGCATCTTGTTTCCATCCGAGTATGTGATGTGGATCATGGTGTCGAAGTGTGCGAGGCCACGCCAATGGGGAAAGGCACAAACCCTGTCTGACAGTCAGAAACATTCAGTGTGTTATTAGTAGACAAACAGACTCACTGTTCCTCTAAGTGTGTTTCAAATTCACGGCCAAGTTCAGCCAGGATAATCTTGAGGTCCCCAAGCATGTGCTTGCCCCACATCCCCCCATGCAGGAAGTGGAGAGGCTCAAAGCTGGCAGTCTCTTGAGGATCTGAGCGCTCGACAGACCAGAAAACATTCTACCCCATGGTCCATCAGTAGCATAGGAGAATCCTGTGTGATAGAGCTCACATGGACAGGTTGCAACCCTAGGGAATTCAGTTTCTTCTCCCCAGCTGACTTCTTGTCCTCATAAACCACAAGTGCGTCCTTATGTTGCTGGGTGGTGCACATTGGGAATGTCTTTGATAGATCCCATAACTTCTCCAATGGTACTAGACAGACTGGACACAGGCATTTGCCTTTGATGCCTCATATAAGAGTCATCATGCATCTAGAAAGATCAGTGAGTATAGTGAGCTGTGACAACATGAGAATAACACGTACAGCTCTTCATAGTCAGCTGATAGGATAAGGATTAATGGGAAAAGCCATTGAGGGATCTGGTTGAAGCACTCGTGGAGGAACCCAACCTTTGAGAGTTCAGCGACCTTCTCAAGCAAGTGGTAGAAGGTGTCATGCCAAATGACATGTTTGAAGTTTGTATATCCAGTGTTATTCTGCTCTTTAGCTAGTTCAGGAACCTGCTGTGTGCATGAGATCACCTGATTATAAACTTAGTAGCAATGGAAGTACTGACAATTGGAAGCCATCCAACAACACAACCTCCACCAAATCGTTTGCTGTTGCGAATATGAACAGGGAGGTTTGCAAGGCGGGCTATTGCAGGGTAGCCCTTGACAGTACCATGGGAGGACAATTGCATTTTGTCGGCATAGATTATGGATGCGAATGGTGCAGCATTGTCGACATCAGCGGGTAAAGAAGCCTTAATTTTCGGCAAACATAGATAGCAAAGAGAACAATTGTTAATACTACTTTACATGGCACAAGATACATTGACAAACTATTCATGCACTTGGACATCCCACCACCACTCACCCGTCCAAGGTTCCATGTAGAAGCGTTTGTACTCCTGACCATCATGTTTGAAGAGGTGTTGGGCATCCCAAACAAAGTGTGGAGCGAGGAGAGGGTTTGTCAACATGTCGAGAGCCCACTCCCACAATGGGCGGACATGGGGCGGGAACATTACATCCTCCCCTTTGTAGGGTACGGTAACATTGAGCTTCGAGAACTGATGGTGATGAGATGAGCATGACAGACTATCTGAAATAAGAGTGAGAACTGAGAACCTACCAGGGTTAGTTGGGCTGCTGCCCTATCCAAAAACAGTCCGCAGTGCAGCATCGTTACGTAGAGTAACCTTCGCCATTCCTTTCAATACAGAGTTGATCAGACCAAGAAGATGGTCGACTTGACCTGACAAAAGCCCAGCTTCCATGGCAACCTTGGTGAAGGTAAAGTCACCCTCTGAAGCAAAAGGGCACAAAGACATTGGGTCTGGGTCCATGGATTCAACATCTTGCTGACCAAACTCTTCAGCAGATTGATAGAGTGTTTGATGTTTGCTGTGGGGATGGAACTCGGTCTTGAAATCAGAAGGGTTTGGGTCAGGTGAGGCCCTGGGCAGATCGAAGTGCTCACTCGCCATAGAAACATCTGGGTTGTCGGCTACTTATTATTGTCAACAAGGGCGACCAGGTGAGTCCATTGTATCAATTAAGAGCTGTGCATCATGAACTTACGAGGATCAGTCATGCTGGCTGGCTCGCTGTCGGCGCCATGGTCAGCACCAAGAGTAAAAGTTGTCCCTGCATCAAAAGGTGTCAATGACAATGTATCACAGAGCTGGCCGTACATACCAGGTGTACTAGTAGGCAATCTGGAGGGTCCTGCTTGCAATTCGGGTAGCACTGCCGCCGAGGTCAGCAGTGCAGCAGCACTGGCAGCAGCAGCTTCCTTGGCCACGTTCACTGGTAAGTAGTGGTAATATTAAGCTCTGAGGAAGATTCAGAAGGAGGATAACAGGTTGACTCACCTTGCCAAATGTCTCTTAGATATGCTTTATTGTGTTTTTCTTGTGCTTTCTGGTTTGCAAGCTCCTTCGCACAGCTGTTCTCATGTTTCTTGATCCCTTGTGGCTTGTAGAGGTTTCTGCAGTGCTTACAGTGCCGTTTAGTTTTCAGAGAGTTGTCTGTAGGTTTGTATTGTCTGAATTGCTGTGGTGGCATGGTGATATAGGATGGGGAAGGGAGGATTCGGAGCATGGATGAAGGAGCATGAATATGCAGTTACAATACTGCCCCGATCTTAAAATGGGAAGGTAGCTGTTAACACGTGACTACAATGCTGCCCCAGCCTTAAAATAGAAGCTCACGGAATAGTCATGGCATTGAAAGGGGCATCTCAGTCACATGATAAGCCGCCAGGATTGTAGTGGTGCCAAAAAAATTTGCGACATCAAACTCTGTATTACAGTCAACTCCCTCATAACCCATACCCCTCGGGATTGTCCATGTGGGTATTGGTTATGGGGAGTATGGGTTTTGCGAGAGATCCGTTTTGAACAAGGAAAAAACATTAGTTTCACATATGTTCATGTAGTAGGGTAATTGATAATGTATGCTACTCTTTCAAAGGAAAATAATTAGTCAATTCAGTATCCTTTGTATTCTGCATCGCAGCTGTGCGCGTCTTCCGCCCAAACGATCCTAACATCATCTCCAACTTGTGGGCAAAGGGATCATCCAAGTCCCTCATGTATTTTCGCAACAACAGTGCTGCTTGAAGGGCCTCGTTACGCGTAGGGGCTGGTTCAACAGGTGCATCCGACTCGACATCCACTTCACCACTTTTTGCTGACTCCTCCCGTACCCTTTTCACATCCATCACCGCTTCATAGATATCCTCGTCCGTGTCCTCGAAGACTTGATGTACCTCAACAGCTGGATTGAGGAGCTCGTTGATGTCCATTCGATTTGTGTGCTGAAGAAGGCCAGTTTTCTCCAGAGTATTCAAAGTGGACTCAACTGCATCCTCAGCTTGTCAAACGAGATTCTGGGGTTGAGTGGTGTGAATAAGGGATGAAATTGGGAGAGTTGGTTGATGGGTATGGAATCTGTGTCGGGCAGTAAGATGCCCACTTTTCGCCAGAATTTCGGATTGTGGTGGTATCCACCTCATTCCATGCTTCGTCAGCAAGACGCATCCCTTCAAGCTGATTGATATTGTAGACGTGAGTCGGAGTGATGCCAGCTTCATACAAATCGATGGATCAATGGATGAATTTGGCCCGATAGTGTGCTTTGAAGCAATGGATGATGCCCTGATCATTGGACTGTACATGTGTGGTGAGGTTTGGCTCAAAGTTCTCAATGTGGATATTAGTGAGTGTATCAGGTATGACATGCCTGGAAAAGTTATCCTGGAGGAGTAAAATTTTCCTTCCCTCACGTCTGAGCTTCTCGTCCCAATCCAGCAACCACTCTTGATAGATCATGGCCGTCATCCAGGCTTTTGCATTGTTCCAGTAGATGAACCCGAGCTGTTCCCCTGTTTTGTTCTTGAAGGCACGGGGCTTGTATGCCTTCCCGATGATGAGTGGGGGAAGTTTCTTCGAGCCATCTGCATTCGCAGCGAACAGGTAGGTTAATTGAACTTTCTTTCCTTTAAGACCTACGTGTTGCTTGTCTGCAAGCCCACGATCGGGCAGCATGCTTTTCAATTTAATTTGATTTTTTTGCTGTTCAAAAATATAAAGAACACTCACGCATAGAACAACCCAGATTCATCTGCATTGAAGATGTCTCATAGCTTGTACCCACCATTTTTTATCAATCCTTGCATGCATAGGCACTCCTTGTCAACAGTCTGGGGTGATGCAGAGGCTGCTTCACTGTGACGCTTTGTCTGCTTTAGGCCATTCCGGACCTTATACCGACTCAGCCAGCCTTCGCTCAAACTGATATGCTTGTCTGTTGGTACACCAGCACAGTCAGCGAAAGCTTTCCATTTCTGGTGAATAACCTCGCCAGTCAAAAGGAGCTTATCGGCCATTGCCTCCGAGACCCAAAGATCTAACATTTCCATAACCTCGGGATGTTGTGTCTGACGAACTCTCTTCACTGAATGAGCTACACCAGCAGAAGTTCCCTTGTACTCTGCTCGCCATGAAGCTTCATGCTTCAGCCAGTCAGATATTTTTGGCTGCTTGAGGCGAAGAAAGGGGTAGATTTTGTTGAAGTGGTTTGCTGTCCATGATTGATGTTTGCCATTGGTGTGATACCAATTGAGAATTTCTATTTGTTGCGCAAGTGTTGCATTTGCTTTTGTTTGGGGTTCCTCCTGTCATCTGTGCCTTCCAACCTGGTCAGCAGATGTCTTTGTAGGCTGAGAGGGACCTGTAATAAATTTAGTTCACCTTATGTATTAAATACTGAAAATTTGGGTACCATACATTTCTGCTTTTTTGAACAAGCGATGGCTTGCCCACCAGCAAGCTCCATTAGCTTTTGGACAATAGACTTCTCTTGCTGATTTAACTTCTCGAAAACAGCTTCATAATCTGAAGCCTTGTCCAATTCCTCAACCACACGCTCTTCATCCACCAAATTCCCAGTGTGATCCAACCATTCTTCATCAACCTCAGATATTGGCCGATTTGCCTTCAACTCAGCCTCAAGCCTGACTTTTCGGTCATGTGTCTGGTCTCGAAGCTTCTGAAGGCCTTTTTTTAGAATGTCGACAGGTTTCATAAGGATGGAGAAGTCGTCAAGTTGATGTTTCAGGCTGTTTCAGGTCTATGTTCCCATGGGGTTGTCAAAAAATATGTATAAAAAAGCATAATTATATAATAAAATTTCCTAATTTGGTATTACCTATGGGTTATCACACTCGAGATAGCTATGGGTTATGGGTTATGGGTTATGTAGGCAAAATCCCTGCAAACCAACTCGGGAAATCCAAAAAGGTATGGGTTATGAGGGAGTTGACTGTACAACTATACTGTACCATTTCGACCTTAGGTTCGTCAATTTGCCGAGAATCTGGACTGATCATACCCCGATTTCTTATTGGGGCACATCTGCGAGGGCTTTTTTTCTATTTTGTGACACGTGACGAACCTAAGGTCGAAATGGTACAGTATACCCACAATATGCAAAGTAGTGATATGAATATCCTGAGGGATTTATCCTGGTCATATTTTCCTCATGATCTTGGATATACTCGTACGACATTTCCGGATGAAAAGTTGCAAAATCTGTTGCTACGACAATTATTACATCTGTCAAATGACTTGGCCTACGATCAGACTGTCGACATATTCATAATCTTATATCCGATTTATGATTGTGGCATATCCCTGTGCACAGGGAAAATTTGTTTCCAGATACGAACTCAATCTGTCCCACGGGTTTTTTCGATGTTCTCAGGTGTTGCATACACCAGTCGTGGAAAATCGCAATGAGCCGAAGTTTTCGTTGGACCGTTTCAAGTTCACGTTCGCTGTGCGCGCATCATGCTCTCCGGACCACTGGCACTTGGACCCGTCTTTGATAAGACCACAGAGCAACTGTCGCGTTTCTCACTTGGCAGTACAAAAAGTTCTTGGGCCAAAGAAGGCTGTTCCCATAGTTCAGCCCTGATCTCGCGAACATCTCAAGATTGGCGACTGCCTGTGAACATCATTGAATTCAGCTTCAAAAATGACACCCACGTTGGCCCACCCCCTCCTGAACTGCCCTATCGTCTCCCAGTGTGCCACAACCCGTGACGTGCGACAGAAGTAACGCAAGGAACTGCTGGTAAGCAGCTGTACTACTAGTAAGGGCTAGCCTTCCCTAGACCAGATCTGCCCTATTTTGCGATGCAATCCGTTAATGTTATTTTCCATGTGTTGACTTAATATACTCTATCACAGTCTATTATACCTAGGGTACGGAACGAAATGTATCCAAGGCTCCCTCTTTCATCAACAACCATTGCTCACAATGTTTCCCCCATGGGGTCCAGAAATGATTGGTGAATCCCTCGCACTTCTCAAAAAATTGATGATGAACGCAACTCATGTCTTGGCGTAGCGATGGCATCCACTTTTCACGGCTTTGCGATATTATTGACGACATTTAGGCTTTGGTACCGATGGCACACATCCCGGATGTGGTGGGAGGATGGTTGGGCGGTGGTCGCGCTCTTGGGCGATATTACGTGCCTCGTATGTGTTTGGCTTGAACAACCCACTCCGAATTGTAAGGTGTACTAGCTCTTGTCAAGCCGGGATATTGAAGGTGGATGATGTTTCAGCAA
>KN825517.1:0-17312 GCA_000827395.1 Paxillus rubicundulus Ve08.2h10 | reverse complement strand
AATGAAGCAAGGGAGAAAGCATTGAAGGAAAGATTCCTGGTTGAGAATGATGAGGAGTTGGTATGTGAGCCAACCCTCTTGTTGGACCAGACGGGGTCATCATGGCATGGCATCTACCTGGTGTGCTATCTGAGGAGTTCCAGGTGTGTTTCCAATTTCATTTTTTCCATCAGCATATCCCTCCTGACTCTGGGTAGAGGGACTGTGTGAGGAACCTGGAATTTCTCTTCCCGACATAAGTAGAAGCCCATTCATGTAAAGTGCAGTAGCCTGTAGAAATTGTCAATTGGTCATAGACAGGGCAAATTGCTGTAGTAATATTGGAAGCTCCCCATGTTTGACCCAATCACATCTATGTACCCCCACTCCCTCCTGAACATTGTCCCTCATGTGATATGCCAGGCACAAGCGATCACACACTGAGGCTGGAACTCCATGTCGGAGCACCTTTCTGGAAAGGCCAACTACAGTTCCCAGACTGTAGGCCAGTCTCACCCCGAGGTTGTCCAAATTGATGTGAAGGTTGGGATCACCTCCTATGGTTGCCAACATGTCTAACCATTGAACCTGGCAACTTAGATCCCTATGGAAAGGAGTTGTCCAATTCACAATCACCAACACCTCTGAATAGACAGGAGACCATTCTGGGATGATCTGCTCCATGTCCTTGTCCTGGGTCAGCATGGGAACCTTTGAGGATTGCAGATACCTCAGGCTTGTGCCTATAGGGCTGGTAAGGTCAGGATCTGTTCAGCATGATGCCCAAGAATTTGCCTTACCACCCACCCTTGCTGGTACCAAGCAGGGGACAATTCTATTACACCTCTGATGCAGGACTCGGTGAATAGATCCTCCTGGGTCCTGCAGGGTCTCAAGCCAGTGATGCTTCTACTTATGTTGGGAAGAGAAATTCCAGGTTCCTCACACAGTCCCTCTGCCCAGAGTCAGGAGGAATATGCTGATGGAAAGGAGACATTGGAAACACACCTGGAACTCCTCAGATAGCACACCAGGTAGATGCCATGCCATGATGACCCCGTCTGGTCCAACAAGAGGGTTGGCTCACATACCAACTCCTCATCATTCTCAACCAGGAATCTTTCCTTCAATGCTTTCTCCCTTGCTTCATTAGCACCGCTCTCATTCAACCCCAATGCCTCTGCCATACATCAGATGTCAATGGGAAAGGTCCCTGATTCAACATCAACAGATATCCATGCATTGTGAGATCACATACTCTGATTTTGATAAGCCTTTGCCATGGACCGTACTATCTGATTGACTTCAAACACAGCTGATAACGGAAGGGAGGTATCGGGAAGTGCCAGAGTTGGTTGAGTGGACCAGCCGATGGTTTCCAAAAATTGGTTGACCATGTATTCAGCTATGATATCAGACATGTGAAGTTGCCAATGTGATGGAATGTCCATGGTTGTGACAAAAACTATAATAGGGCAGTGATTGCCCAGACTACTAGGGATTAGCTAGGAGTAGTAATAGGTATAAAGTAAACTCACCTCAGCCACTGCCAAAGAGGGGCAAAGAATGACTGAGGAATCTGAAGTCAAAACTAAGTATATTATATGCAACTGAAGGGGTGGAAAATGGTGGGATCAATGCATCAGTGGAATAGGGGTTGATAGGGGTTTTCTCCGCAGAGTGCAGATGTTGGACTTCATGCAGTGATGTAGGTGGCTGTGGCCATGGAATCTGCCCAGAAGGACTTTGGGAATCAGGACTCCTCCAGCATGGTGTTTGCAAGGAGGGATAATGTCTGGTTCATCCACTCTGCTAATCCATTTTGCTCCAGAGTGTGCAGAGTGGAGGTAGGAACTCCAACATTCTGGGAGTGTGGTGTTGGTGTTCCAGTTCTGGAGTTCACTGTATTTTGTAACTCCCACTCGAGCACATTCACAGTCCCATACCTTGAACAAATTTCCAGTACTGCTCTCAAATGAGAGGCTTCGTGAGGATGTCCACTACCATGTCATCTGTGGAAACGTAGTGGATGATGGCTTCTCCTTTTCTGATGAGGTCATCTCAGACAAAGTGGTACTTCCACTGGATGTGCTTAGTCCATGCTTGGAATTGAGGGTCATGGCTTAGGATGATGGCAGCCTGATTGTCATAGTGGAGGACAGTGGGCCCCTTCTGTGGATGTCTGATTTCTTCGAAGAAGCTCCGAAGCCATGCAAGGTGTACTCCAGTGAGACTAAGTCTGATGTACTCCAACTCTGTGGTGGAGAGCACAACCATGCTCTACTGTTTTCTGGACCAGAAGATAGCTCCACAATTGTTGAGGAAGAGGAATCTGGAGGTGGAGTGGGAGTTGTCCAGGTCCTGAGACCAACCTGCATTGGAGTACCCCTGAAAGTCCATGTCCATAGATACCTTGGAGCCATCAAACTGGAGTTCCATGTCCTTGGTGGCTTGGATGTACCAGAATATGTATTTCACTGCTTCCCAGTGCATTTGCTTTGGTGTGGCACTGAACCAGCTGAGCATTCTGACTGTGTATGCAATATCTGGACATGTTCATGAGATACCTTAAGGAGCCAATGATGGTGAGATAGGAGACTTTCCATCCTTCAATAACCATCTCCAGGAGGATCTGATTGTTCTCCGGATCTGTGGCAGAGAAGTGGGAGTTGTGCACCATCAGAGTCCAGATGGGTTTGCAGGTGGTCATTCTGACACAATCTAGGATGGTCCAAGAGTACTGGTGCTGTGACGAGGAGATGGTGTGGAGTTTGCAGTCCTGATTGATCTCAATCCTGAGGATGTATTTGGCTTCTCCAAGGTCGCACATTTTGAAGGCCACCAAGAGTTTGGCTTTGACAGAGTTCATGAACTGTCTAGAGGAAGCTGCTAGGAATATGTTGTCCACATAAATGGCTAGAAAGCAAACTTGCCCATCCTTCTGGAAGACATATAGGCATGTCTCCATGTTGAGGCAGGCAAATGCAAGTTCTCCAAGCTTCTTGTCTAGTGTCTTGTTCCAAGTCCACCCAGCTTGCTTAAGTCCATAGAGGAAGCACTGGAGTTTCCAGCAATCTGCATCAGGTCCTGTGTAGGCTTCCCAGATTGTCCCTGGGAGGGACAGATCAAACTCGGAGTTGGCTGCACCTGCAAAGAGGAAGTCTTCAAGGGATTCTGTGGACACTGTAAAGGCTCCTGGGAATTCCAGAGCTTCCTCTTGAAGGTTCAAAGGTTCTGGAGTTTCCATTGTGGGATCTGGTTGTTGTCCACCATGGTGTTGAGCCCTTCATGCAGCATCCTCGTTTACAGTGCATTGGTAGTCCCGATTCTGGTCAGCTTGTTGGCATTGCCAATTGCTTCTCCAAACTCCAGCGACAATCTGGGCTGGTGCAAGTCTTTCCAGAGATGGAGGTCAGGGTAGACAGGAGCAGGAGCAAGCGGCGGGTCCATGTGGAGTTGCTCAAAGCAGTGTGTGAGGTCGTTGATGGTAGGACTTGGTGGTCATTGTACCTCTGGGGCATCTGGAGATGCATGGTCAACTCCCACTGTTCTGCACAGGTCCAGAGTTCCAAGTTCCAGGTTTTCTTCCTCCACATCCTCATGCTCTGCTTTGTGTTGCCTTGGAAATAGTCTCTCCCACTGTCCCTCAATGGTGGGGACATTCCACAGGGTAAGGTCACATGCAGAGATGGTTCTGGTCTCGTCAAAGGTGACATGCTGGCTGGAGATGATTGTGCAACATTTGACATCCAGGAGTTTGTCGGCTTGTTGGCCATATGTGTAGCCAATCATGATGCACTTCCATCTGTGGGAGCGGAATTTTCCTCTGTGTTGTTCCTTTGGTATGTGAGCATGAATGGGTCAACCAAAGGGGCAGAAGATGGTGGGATCAACACATTGGCAGAATAGGGTCTGATAGGGGTTTTCTCCACAGAGTGCAGACATTGGACTTCATGCAGTGATGTAGGCAGCTGTGGCCATGGCATCTGCCCAGAAGGACTTTGGGAGTTTGGACTCTTCCAGCATGGTATTTGCAAGGAGGGATAATGTCTGGTTCATCCACTCTGCTAATCTGTTTTGCTCTGGAGTGTACAGAGCAGAGGTCTTGTGCAGAGTTCTGTCCTTTCAGAGTTGCTCTCAGAAGGCCTCATTGATGTATTCCCCTCTTCTGTCACTCTGGATGAAGTCCACATAGGTGTCAGAGAATTTCTCTTGTCCATCCTTCATGCGGAAGAGCGTTTGGACATTGACTTTCCAGTGATTGTAGATCTGGAGTGCTTCATTCTTGTGTTTCATGAAATATATCCAAGGGAAGTGGCAGAAGTTGTCTATGATGATGATCCAGTACTTGTACCCTTCTTGGGATTGAGGAGTTATTGGACCTCCAACATCCATGTAGACCATTTGGAGTGCTTGGGTTGTGCAGGATTCCTCTAGGAGTTCAAATGGGAGCTTCTTCATCTTTCCAAGGATGCAGGCTTCACAGAAGGATGGAGTTCCAGTCAGGACATCATCCCCCAGAGTTGTCCCCACTTAACCATGTGTTCAATCCATGCTATGGAGATGTGTCCCATGTGTCAGTGGAGGAGGTTTATGTCCACTGCAGCATGTGCCACTTCCAGAATGATGTTTGCATGATATAACCCCTGTCAATGAGTTCTTCCCTTTCGGACGTAGCATGTGCTGGAACTGGCTGGGAACACAGTAGAAAGTCCAGTGGTAGAGAGGTGGTTTATGGAGATCAGGGAATTCTGGCATTCTGGAATGAGCAGGATGTTGGTCAGGATGATTTCATACTTCTTTCCAGAGATGGTGGAGAAGAGTGCAACTGTTCCAATTCCAATAGTGGAGGTGGTGGAGTTATCTCTGAAAGCAATGGGACGAGGGGGAACCACCCCTATCCAATTGGCACATTGTATCACAACTGACCCTTATGATTTCCTTCTGTGGCTTCACAGGATTTGTTTTGAAGCTAGCCAACACCAACACATCCTTAGCTTCTCGAATGTTACAAAGGCCCTGGAGATTTGTTTTTGGTAGTTATTTTTTTATACGCAATGGCAATATTAATACTTATAGTAGGTATCTGCAATAATCCAAGATAGATAACGAAGATAACGAAGACAACGGGCCAACACCACCTGCTGATGCCACTCTGCTTACCCCGTGTTCGGTCTCTGCTCCGTAGCACACTCGTTCCTGGGCCTGAGTTAGACCCATCGACCTATGCCTCTCAGCCGCCAGGCTAGTTTGGGCGTATACGTGAAACTGAAGCTCAGGCATCAATTTTCCCACGGTATAACTTGCCTGAAAAAGACTTTACATAATATAATAGGAGGTGATTATCCTTTCCAGATACAAAGTACTGCTACCAAAAGCATACCTCCTTGTTTTCTAGACTCCAATAAAGTGGTTTGAACGTCCCACTCTCCTTTCACTTTCCTTTCTCTCTGGGTTGAACCATGGGATGCTGCTTCTCTGAGCCAGTCGATTTTGAATCCGAAGTCAATCTCTTTCATTTTGACCTTCATCGAGCTGTGGGCAAGGGCGCGTTCGGAAAGGTTAGTCAGTTGTACTCCTGTGCAAGGCGTCGTTCATCGTTCATATCAGGTTAGAGTTGTCGAACACAAAAGGACGAAGAAACTGTACGCCCTCAAGTATATCGACAAATCAAGATGCATCAGACAGAAGGCTATGGCCAGTATAATACAAGAACGTCGCCTTTTGGAAGAGGTACGCCCAACCTCAGAGTGACTTAGTCCGACCATTCATTCCCGTCTCAGATTGACCACCCCTTTATTGTTAACCTACGCTATGCCTTTCAAGATGATGCTAATTGCTTTTTCGTTCTGGATCTTATGCTTGGGGGGGACCTTCGTTGTGAGTTATCCATTCATCTAAGCATCTGGTGTCGGGTATGCTCAGTCACCCCCGAAGTTCACCTTGACCGCAAGGGTGATTTATCGGAAGACATCGTGCGCTTTTGGGTGGTAGAGCTTGTTTCCGCTTTGGTGTATCTTCACAGGCGGAGGATTATCCACCGGTACGCGTAAATAACACGTATAGGAACATCTGTCTCACTGATTTTCCCCTTAGCGATCTTAAGCCGGATAACATAGTCCTGGATGCTCAAGGGCATGCCCACATAACTGACTTCAACATTGCAATTCATTACTCGGAGCGGCGGTTACACACCAGTGTCGCCGGTAGCATGGCCTATATGGCCCCCGAAGTAGTAGGAAGAAAGGGTTACACATGGTGTGTAGATTGGTGGAGCCTTGGCATCACTATATACGAGCTTCTATTCAACCACCGCCCTTTTTCCGGACGCACCTCCGAGAAGATGACAAGATCTATCCTCAACGATCCATTAAAGTTCCCTGATGATGCGAGCAAGAAATGCGGCACATACGGCATTGATTTCATACAAGGGGTAAGTCCTCTGACCTTCTGTGATATCAACGCTCGTGAAATGTCTACTGTAGCTTCTCAAACGTACCGTCAACCAACGCCTCGGTTGTAAATCTGGGGGCCTGGGCTTCGAGGACATCAAAAGCCATCCGTGGGTTTCGGGTGTCGAGTGGGACAACCTGGGCTCCAAGGCAGCGGAGCCTCTGTTTGTACCCGATGTCAGTGTTCCCGTGGAGATTGGCATTTGTTTGCTGACCTTGGGCCAATAGATGAACAAGGCCAACTTTGATATTGCTCACGAGCTCGACGAGTTCTTGATGGTGGAGAAGCCTCTCACTCACTCGAAACGTAAGGTCAACCCTGATGTTGATAAGATGAAGCCAGAGCTCAGACAATTTGAAGAACAGTGAGCACTTGCGATCTATGTGGTGATGACCTTATAATCCCTGTATTTGCAGATTTACTGTATACGATTTCATGTCCTCGAAGCGCAAGTCGTATTACCCCCATAATCAACCGATCACGACGGTTGCTCGAAGCTCAGAAGCGGACCAAACGACTGTTATGCAATCCCAGACGAATACCATACAACCCACTGCTACAATTGCCGAATGTACAATGGCTGAACGCTCGCTAGCAGGCTCACCCGCCCCCGAGACAACTTGGCAACAAAATATGCCCCCTATCCGTCTTGTTGGCACCCCATAGCATAGGTCCTCTCACAATCTGAACGCAAGTTCCACGAACCCGGTTGGAGACCGTGCCCTCTCCCCACACACACTAATAAGTGGACTGTATTAGCACCCTATAGACCCTCATTTGCACGCACCCTTGAACAGTGCACATATGGATTTTCGAGCACTTGCCTCGTTGACAACGATGACATATAAGCTTTGATACAGAGGGGGGAATACTTGTAGCCTTTCGTGCTTCTCACGTGTATTCTATCATAATTTGTGTCTCCATAGTGTAGCTGGATGCATGATGCATTGATTTATCTGTCCAACTCTAACCTCACAACTCAATTAATCAACTTTATCTGCAAGATCACTGACCAGCTCGAGGCTCGCTACACAGTGGTTGCAACGCATGAGTCCATCTCACCGTGAGCCTGACTACATATTTAACGCGGCTCATCCAGGCGGTTTCGAAGCCTAAGTATGCAGAACTACCCTTCCTCAAAAGTATTACTGATTAATTTCATCATTGTTAGATGGTGTTGAGAATGTCCATCCTTGTAGCGTTGCCCATCGAGGTTGGTCAAGCAGTCGGCGGGCATATTCATTGGAAAATCTGATTTGACCCCAGCTGTTGTACGAGATACAACTCTTTGCAGCATCCCACGCATTCCCACAGACATGCAAATCGTTGCATGAAATTTTCAGATCTTCTCCACCATCCTACCGCGCGCAATACCTCATCGCGTGCGTAGAGTTATCCCCAGTTAGGGATCATATCATCCTCACCAAAATACTGCGGTACCCTATATGCAACCAAGATGTACTCGAGGCTTACTTGCGAATGACGAAGGTTGACTCATCGAGACGATGGGCGCCTGAGCTTCCAAGGCGGCTGTTCCGTTCGCTTGTCTCCAAGTCTTCTACGTCAAGTAAAAGTGTCATGGAACAGCGGACTGATCGAGACCCTCCTCTGCCTTTCCTACGATATCTATACTCCTGCCCGTACCTCCAACCGCCGAACGTCAACTCCCATGATGGATATGCCTTAACCAAGGCTGTACAAACTGGATTTATCCCTCTCGTACGGTTCTTACTTGATCACGGTGCTACACCAGACTGGAAGAACAACCTCCCTGTACTCATTGCGATCCACCGCAAGGACTTGAGCCTGGTGCGCATACTGGTGGAGAGGATAGACACGGCAAAGTCATCCCAGGATAGCAAGCCGAAAGAGAAACGGCGGAAGTTGGAGGACAGGGTTACGGTCACTCCAGAGATGCTCAGAACTGCTGTCAAGTGCAGGGCACAGGACATTGTCGAATACCTTACGAGGGAAAAAGGATGTATACCTGACATGCAAACGCTCTTGTTGATGCGGTGATCTAACAACGTTGTAAATGACTCGGTTTAGAGTGAGCACATTTGTTTCAACACTGGAACAGAAAACGAGGACGATTGCGTGGATATGGCAAAGACGTGCACCCATACACATTGCGGGAATCTGCAGATGCTCGTCACATCATGATCTAAGGATGCATACTCGTCACAGTAGAACAGATTGAGAAAACTAATGTGGCAGTGGAGATGATGCTCAAACGAAAAACACCTAAGGCGACGTCTGAGAGGTTACGAAACGTACAAGTAATGTAATTCACTTACAGAAGCGTAGAAAGAGTGAGTGGATGTTCTTAGATGTCGTCAATGTCTACTTCTCCTTCGTCACCGAACTCGAACGTGCATTCGCCGTCCTCTTCGGGGAATGTATCCGTCTCGTTGATTTTAGCGTTTTCTGGCAGCTCACCATAAGCCTTCACTGGGGGGCCGAGTCAGAAACCAGGCGTTCCACGACAGTGAAATAGGCACGTACGGTTTCTAGCTTCGTCAGCCGTGTACTTGACGATTACATCGGCTTTGTCATCTTGGAAGTCACGAAGCGATAATAACACGATGTCTCCTTGGTTTATCCAGACCTGGCTGGAACATTGAGATGATCACAGACAATGAGCAAGACCCCTGCACTGACCTTCTTTCGCATCTTGCCTCTGATATGTGCCAATCTCTTTTCACCATCAAAGCACTGCGCCTCCAGACGCCCATTGCCGAGCATCTTGATGACCTGAGCATACTCTTGGCCATCTTCACGGAAGACAAGTTCACGTTTGTCATCCTCGTTCTCATTTTTTCCACGTCTGCGGTTCTTTCCACCCTGTAAAATAAAGATGAGGGGATGTACGAGCAGGGCACGAGGAAACGGCGACACCTTTCCTTTGTTCTGTGCATGCGATTGCGATCAGTTGAGACTCTGAGTGATTGATCGAGAAAGCAAGCCGCGAACACACCTTCGGCATCTTGTGTAGGTCTTTCTGGTCTGTTCTGTCGTGGGGGAGAGACTGCGATGCCAAGTACCACTATGGATGAAAGATCAGATTCGGCAAGCACTTGATACCAACTTCGGTTGAAGGTGGCAGTGCTATCTTGGTAATCTGCAATAGATAGGGGTATCTGTTATAGGGAGAGGGTAAGTTTCCAGCGGAAAATTAATATTTATTGAAGGATGAGTGTGTATACAGCAAGCTAATATCGGGTACCCTGAGACCTACGATCACCCTATACTTATCAAGGGCTGACTGCTCAGCCGACTCTATCGCCGCCTACGTAGGTCCGGAACCACCTTGGGAGGAGCAGGGTCACCGTTGGTATTATGTATGCACTGCCTTCCCACATCCTAGTACGTCTCACAGCCCCCATCTTGTGACAGAGGTCCGCAGCCCTTCAAATCTTGGCGAACGTTGTCAACACATAATATTAGCCTTGAGCACCGAAAGTGGATGACCTCCCGCTGACCCACGCCACGAAGGGGTTCACCAGTCCTTGACGTCGAAGCTTCGGGCGTGCCAAGGCTCCTTGGGGACGGGGCAGTACTTACCCCATTCTACTCCGCTGGAAGTCCTCGGCATTGAGCATTTGGCCAGGCAGCATCACACTTGAATTTCTAGACCCGTACCTTGATGGGCCAAGCCATGGCTGAGCCAACTACTCTCAACCGAGTCAACCCAGGCGTTGTTTCCACATCGTAAGTCAGTGCGGCAGGTAGGGTCATCATATCAGCAATTATGGTGCTGATAGTATCCATACTACATCGAATGACACTTGGAGAACAAACGTGAATCCATGTCTGTCCAAGGTTGCACCATCCTGGCGCAAGCCGCGAGCAAAACGTATCTGCTACATACTGGTTAACGCTCGAATGCAGCAGCTATCACAGCATCATGCTCTGCTCCTGGCCCGCAACGGTCTTGAGGTGATTGACAGTATCGTCTTCCCCAGATAAACGAGGGAATGGTAACATGAATGATCTATGGATCGGACGTGGGGTTGGGAGGGTACATCCGCTTCAGATGCCTGTACTTGCGCAGTGAGTATAATGCCAGGGTTTCTGACAGAATGATAAGTTTCATCCCCGTGGAATTCAGAACGATGTACCGTTCTTGATGTATTCTCCGAATTTGATTGCTTTCTCTATCTCTTCCTCATCTGTCAAATTCCTGTTCTCTATCACGGACCGAAGAGAGCGTGATTAGCACCATGATTGGATATTGAAATCTGAGAGCTGGTGGAGGGTGGGTGTCGAAAAAAGCGCTCACTGTCATACAACTTTCTTAGTTTTCCATGGAAACCATATCTGTGAAACCACAACACATAATCAGTGCATGCCATAGCAACGGACAGGTGACTGACGAAGGCTCGTACTCTCGTCCGAGTCTGTGGAGCTCTTTGTACAGGGCCAGAGCTCGTAAACGTTGCGAGACACTCGTCGCCCTCGTCGCCATGGCGAGCAAGCTTAACCTGCCGCTTGATTAGCTATGCTGCAGATAGCCCTGGCGGTCAAGCTTTCAAGCTCAAGGTTCAAGGAACGTTCAAGGTCGTCCAAGGTTAACTTGAGTCGCAAAGTATGATGCTATTGATCGTATTGCCTCCGGAATGACAGGCCACAAGTTCAAACAGGCCTGATAGGCAATAGGCAAGTGTTGTTCGTTGCTTTGTCTCACGTCACGTGAATTCCGTGGCATGCAGAGCGATGAACAAGAAAATTTGAATAATTATTTACGAAGATGATTGAGATCGCACATGAACAAATACAAAAAGATGGTTATTTCTGCGATTACCGTTCGTGTTCTTAGAGAACTTGAAATGTTATTTATTTATTTTCTGATAGCGACATGATCTTCCATGACTAGCAAGACACATACAACATGACCAAGTGTTCATGAGAAATATTAGCCAAGTTCATGTTGAAGCACATAATATATACACTGCAGGCCTCTCATACCACAGTGAAGATGCACTACAACCTGCTTTGCATGAGTGAAAAAGTGAGAAGCTTCCATTGACCATACCTTCTCAATGTGCACCTGCAATGTGACCAGAGCAACACCAATTGACTCAGATGAGGCAGGAGGATGTTTTCCAAGTTAGCCAGTAGTGAGAAAGTGCTGTCTTGAAATTCAAAATTCTGGGACTCTGGAATTCAACCAGGATCACTTTTCATATGTGGATTACTTGATACAACAGCAAAAACTATAAGAGGGCAGGGATTGCCTGGACTACTAGGAATTAGCTCAGAGTATTAATGAAAAAGTACAATGAGCTCCAGAATCCAGAAACCTGGAACACAGCCACAGAAACTCAGAAACTCAGAACCCATAGTTTCCATCTGGAATCACTTGGAACCACACAGACCCATGGTTCTTATCTGGACTACTTTTCTGCCCATTACAGTACACATATATACTTACTTTTCCCCTTGGATTCCTCAGTCATTCTTTGCCCTCCTTAGGCAGTGAGTCCAGGCAATCCCTGCCCTCTTATAGTTTTTGTTGAGTAACACAAAAACATGAGGAAATGTAACACTTGAATAATATACCATCTTAAGATGAGAATAGTACAACTTGTGACACTGTGACAACACTACTACATATGGATGGGATTATTAAACTATAACATGCTGTTACAGGCATTGCTATAGAGTGGCTGTGCCTGTAACAGCATGTTATAGTTCCATACTCCCATCCATACACACCCAAATTGGCTTGTCACTTGGTGGGTATTTGACAAAAAAAAGTATGGATAACCTAAATATAGTATGTATTGCATGGCTGAGTGACATACAGCAAATGTTTAGTAACAAATGCACAGGAAGTGTCACATTGTACCTACTGGTGACCTGATGTTTTGGATGTCACACAACACTAAAAGTGAGCCCACATTGACATAGCTTTCCAGGTGTCAGATTGATGTAACCTCAGATGTCCAGCAGACATTGAGTGAGCATCTGAGAGCTGTTAGAGTCACATGATATTGAAATTTTGCTCTGCTAAGTACTTTGGATTACTGTAGCTGTTATAATATATGTGACCCCCCTATATTTTTCCTATACTTTCCATCTCTCTATGTTCTATTCCATCTCTTTCTGTATCATTCCTAACATGACTCATCACTGGCCCAACCCAGCCCCTTCCTAGGTAATCTTATCCAGTCTACCCAGCATAACTCTCAGAAGGCTATGCCTTCCATAACTTGCCATGACTTATCCTGGCCTCGTCACAGAAGAGTCACGCCACGTGATGTAGGATGAACCCGCCTGAAGGGCTGACCTGACCTCTACTGAGCGCCGCCGCCACCGCCTCTGGTAAGTAGCAGAAAAACGGTCACTTGGCGGCAAACTGGGCAAGGGATCGCATTTTGGTATCTATGGCACAATAGTACCACGGCCGCCGACGGTGTCATGTTGTACACGATTCGAAAAGGTGCTGCCCACCGTCATGCATGTGTAGATGCACCGCCGACTGGAGGGGCAAGCACTCTCGTCGGCCGATGAACGTTGAACACCTGTCTTATCTTCCACCCTGAAACTATATTCCGAAATTGGCCTCCAAGTTCTGAGGCTAAACTCCAAGGTTCAGGCCCTGAATCAGGCCAACGTCAACTGAGAGGCCAAGACCAGGGAGCACGTGGAGCCCTGACGGAGAAGCTTCCACTCTTGAGCGTCCGTGGCTCTGCTTTACGTAGAGGTGAGAGGATTTCATAGGCCTGAGACCTGAAGCTGAAGGCTAGCCCAGCAGATCGTGGCGCCAATGTTATATCCGCGTGGAATACCACAATGTCTTTGATTCGAGTGTGTTGATTTAGGCGGCGGGTGAGCACTGGAGGCTTTATTAAGGCGATGATTTCTCAAGCTCCATGGCAGGCTATGTTGTTTATAGTTCTGTCAAGAAAGATGGTCGGATTCCTGGCTGGAAGTGGTTGCGAGGTCGTCCGAAGGCCAAGGATGTGCACGTTCTTAACGCAAGCGACTGATTTCGAAACATGGGAGACGGGACAACAAATGAAAGGGTGAGCATTCGTCGGTATGTTTTTGGGCGTCAGAGCGTTTATCTCCATGAGTGATCCGGGCCAGGTACGATGATTAAGGGACAAAATGCCTAAACGTCGCACATCGCGTGCAACTGAGAATCAGATATTAGTCAGCATGATCCTGACCCCTCATTGGTCCATGCCACGAACGTGCAGGGGACTCGAGTATGGCTATATTCAGGATCCAGTATTCATTAATTTAATCAGGTTTTGGTGAGTGTTATAAAGCTAAGATGGGACTCTCCATCATCCTAAGCGCTCTGTCCTCCCCCTCATCCGTCGTCTATCCTCCAGGCTTCTTAGGGATCAATGGCTTTCACCACCGACAGACTCTCAGATGGCTCATATCCCGAGAAGGGCCTCACCCCCTCAAACCTCAACGAGCGTCGTCGCGCGGCTTTGCAAGAGATCGACAATGCACCATTCTCGTGCGTTCCACGCTACTACCAACCGTTCATCTCACCCATTTCTTCCCCCTCCCCTCAGGTGGTTCCACGTAAAAGTTTGTTTGGTCGCAGGTGTCGGCTTCTTCACCGATGCGTAAGTCCGCAAACATCATTTCCATCAAACATTCCTCGTAACCCTCATCCTTCTAGCTACGATATCTTTGCGATCAACATCGCGACCTCCATGTTGGGCTACGTATATGGCCAAGGAGGTAGGCTCTTGCTTAAAAATATAATTAAAATCTTCTTTGTCCTTTTCACCAAACAATCCCTTCGTTCTAGCCGTCCTCACTCCCTGGCAGTCCACCGGTCTCAAGGCTGCCACCCCCGTTGGAAACTTGTTCGGTCAGCTGGTGTTCGGATGGCTCGCTGATGTCCTTGGTCGTAAGCGGATGTGTGCGTTATTGAATCCCAAAATGAACATATCCTCCGCTCACCGTAACAACTCCTAGATGGTATCGAGTTGATGATCATGATCATCGCCACCTTTGCACAGGCTGTATCTGGCTCAGCACCCGCTGTCAGCATTGTCGGTGTCCTCATTGTATGGCGTTTCCTGGCGAGTGCTTCCTTACCTCAAAAGTCCCTAGCAAATTTAATCATGACTTCATTAGATGGGTATCGGTATTGGAGGTGACTACCCTCTTAGTGCCATCATCACGTCCGAGTTCGCAGCTACGCGCTCCCGTGGTCGTCTCATGACCGCTGTATTCGCCGCGCAGGGTTGGGGTCAATTGGGTAGGCTCAGAAACCCTTTCACGTCTCTAGTTTAACTAACCCCGAATTAGCTGCTGCCCTTGTTGCTCTCACCCTTGTTTCCGCATACAAGACGGCCATCATCGCTGGTCCTTTTCCTTCCGCTTTCCCTATTGATCACGCCTGGCGTCTCCTGATCGGCCTTGGATGCGTCCCTGGAGTTGTCGCTCTTTACTTCCGTCTTACCATCCCCGAGACTCCTCGTTTCACAATGGATGTCGAGCGCAATGTTGCTCAGGCTTCGCAGGATATCGAGAACGTATTGACAACCGGCAAACACGTCAAGGTCGAGGACCCTGTTATGGAGCGTGTCAAGGCACCCAGGGCAAGCCGTGCCGACTTCGTCGCTTACTTCTCGGAATGGAAGAACATGAAGGTTCTTATTGGAACGGCCTACTCCTGGTTTGCCCTCGACGTCAGTGTGGTCCGTTAGTTTGTTCTACTCCGTGTCATCTGAGATGTTTCCAGATTGCGTTCTACGGCCTTGGACTTAACAGCTCCATCATCTTGACTGCCATTAAGTTTGGTGGATCTACCGCAACGAAGGGCACCACTCTCAATGTCTACGAAAGTCTCCACAATATCTGTGTCGGAAACATCATCCTTTCGGTCGCCGGACTTATCCCTGGTTACTGGGTTTCCTTCCTCTTCATCGATTCCTGGGGTCGCAAGCCCATCCAGCTCATGGGCTTCATTGCCCTGACCATCTTGTTTATCGTCATGGGTATATCTATCGCTTGTCGTTTTCGGACAATACAGCTGACTCCTACCCTCAGGCTTCGCATATGACAAGCTGGTCGCAACGGCCTCTGGCACCAAAGTTTTCGTCTTCCTCTATTGTCTTACCAACTTCTTCCAGAACTTCGGTCCTAACACCACCACATTCATCGTCCCCGGAGAGGCTTTCCCCACGCGTTACCGTTCGACCGCGCACGGTATCTCTGCAGCAGCTGGCAAGCTCGGGGCCGTCGTTGCGCAGCTCGGTTTCGGTCAGCTGGTTGACATTGGAGGCACGAATAAATTTGTGAAACACATGTGAGCACCTGTTCCTTGCCTTGAAAACCATTCTGAAAGACCTCCCTCGCACAGTATGGAAATTTTCGCATTTTTCATGTTGACTGGTATCTTTTCGACTCTGCTCGTCCCTGAAACCAAGCAAAGGAGTCTCGAAGATCTTTCAAACGAAGACCAGACGGCATACATAACTGAATAGTAAGGTGATGGAGAAATAAAAATAACCAGTATTTATGTAATACACTGTTCAATTTTCGTCTTCTCATAATGGCTGCCATGAAGGCCACATTTTGCTGTTGTATTTAATCCCAAAATTCACTGGGGGAAGTAGGGTCTGTTGTAATCAATGCCCCAGGCAGCGGTAATCAGTGCGAATATAGCTACAAATTAGTGACGGACGCTGGAAATCAGTGACATCTAGCGAGACTGATTGTCCATTTTCGCTACTGAAAATCAGTGTCGGAAGTACTGATAAGAAGTGCTGAAGTCGATCAAAACCATGGGCACTGTTGCTGTTCATGTCACTGATATTGAGTGTCTTTGCGACTGGATATCATAGTCCTGCATGATGGATCCTGTCACTGATTTCCTGCATTGTCAACACTGATGTTGAGTGCTCGTGTCACAGATATCGAGTGTTTTGACAACTGAAAATCATGCAGGGAAAATACAAATCTCGGGTCATATTGCAGTACAGCCTGAATGTCCAACTTGAGCAATGAAACATGGGAAGAACTCAAGGAATCCTGGGCAATTGGACCAGTTCAGATGGGCTCAGATGCTTGGACCTCTACTATGGAGTAATTGGCTGGTTGGAGTGATGAGAATAATGTGGGCCTGGTAACAGTGCAGTGGTGATCAAATACATGGCTAGGACAGTGAGCCTAGGTACTAGTACAAATGGTGAATAAGATTGAGTCCAAAAAATGTGCAGTAAACTGATGTGATGGCATGCCTGGGCTTGGTATGACAGTTTAGTAGGTTCAGTGGCTGTCATATACCATGTCATGCCACTCAACTCTGCTTTCCTGCCTATACCAAGTCCACTTTTCTGCCTATATGCAACTCTGCTTTTCCACTTAACCAAGTTGCTGACCTAAGTAGCCGAGGCACGAGGCAACATAGGTTTTAGTCTATGCGTGAGAAGCGTAGTCTCACACCTTTCTTGCTTCTCATTCCATCAGTCCTCTACAGTCTGTAGTCGCCCAGTAGCCGTAGTCTCCACATCCTTCTTTTCAGTCACACTCCTTACTCGTTGATTACAATACTTCACATGATTCCAACACAGAACCCCCACAACACTATTCCACCCGACTATGGCGCTGACCGATTTGCCCCAGCACGGCAACCCCTTGTTGTGAGCTTCGGCATCTCTCACGAAGAAGCAGCACAACGGTTGCTCGAGATTTGGACGGCGCAAAACCACCTCGATCACCAAGAATGGAACATATGGCAAGAAGCAGATGCTGACGAAGCTAGACAGGAACAGGAACGAGTTCTTAGACAGCGAGAAGAAGCTGATTGGCTCCGGCTCCAGGAAGAAGAAGCAGCACGTCAAGAAGAAAGAAAAAAGAACCGCAACAAATTCTTACCCTTCAACGACGTCAAAGTA
>KN825516.1:0-17323 GCA_000827395.1 Paxillus rubicundulus Ve08.2h10 | reverse complement strand
TAGAATAAGCTGAAGTACAATGCAGTAATCCTACTGGTATATATAGTGTCTGTGGTTACACATAGACCAGGTCGAGAGACTATTGCTACTGGTAGGAATGTCATGGAAGGTAATGGAAGGTGCAGCCTTCAATCATTGAGCTGGGTAGACTTGGAGAAAAGGATACTTAAGAAGGAAACTGGGTTATGACAGTGTGAGGAACATAGTAGAACATGATAGAATAAAAGGAAAGGATAGGGGGTAAAACTGTATTGTAACAGTTTTGACCATTGACTGCAATATCTTCCACTTGAATTATTGTCATTGTCAAGTTCTACTTGATATGACATCTTGTCCAAGTCTTGGTGGTTTTGGTTTCTGAAGCTTTTACCTAGAAACTAAAAAAGGCTGTGACAAGCCTCTTACCTACATGAGAAAGGATTTTTGTTTGATGCTGGCCCAGTATCAGAATGAAGCACCATGTTAACCACATGCACTTGCATGTGATCTAGGGGTTACTATAGGGATACAACCTTAGGTTCATCACACATCATAAATGAGGAAAAAACTCCTTGCCAATGTGCTTCAATAAGAAATTGGGTGAAGATCAGTCTGGTTTTTCAAAAAATTAATGAACCTAAGGTCATGTCTCTATAGTAGTCAAAAAAAAATCAAAAAAGATTGCTAATGAATGATCCAAACCAATGGCCTGGTAGCTCACAAAGTAAATACAAGACAACCATTAGACCACAGGGCTCTGATTTAACTATGAGAGTAGGAGTTCATAAAGAACATTATCAAGACTTAGAGACATTTTAGTATCCTGACCTCCTGTAATCATATATCATTGTTGTTGCAAGTGTCTAATGATCATTAACACATGTCAGAAAACCTATTCATATGCCCAGGAGGCTGAATTGGTATGATGAATGTAGATTAAATGGCAATGAGACCATGCTACTCAGGAAAAATGACATTAGTAATCTAAGTACATGGTGTGTGCTTATGCAGGGTTCATACAGCCTGCTGCCTGACCTCAGGCTGACCTCAGTGAATGAAGCACTACACCAGCACACTTACACAATGGACCTTTGCTCAGACCTGTTTTGGTGGTATACAGTGGGCAACAAAAGCATTGCAATGTTGTGCAAGGCTTTATTGTTTGGCTAATATCTAGAGAACCATGAAGCATAGACTAATAAACTCAGATATATTAGAAAGCTCTTGATCAGGGCTTTCCAAATATATATTGCTTATGTAATTCCTACACAATCTGGATATATTTACAAATTAATGAAGGGTACTCATTGCAACAGTTTTGTTGTTGATATTAAGGGTATTGGGTATTAATAAGAAGTGTATCCTCCTTTTGCTTTCAGAACCTCCTGGACCCTCCTAGGCATGCTTTGAACAAGTCCCTGACAAGTAGTAGCCTCAATCCTCTCCCATTCCATTTCCACTCTCTCCCAAAGCTCTGCAATCCCCTTTGGTGGTTCAGGATACTCTGCCAGCCTTCTTTTGATGGTAAACCATAGATGTTCTATGGGATTAAGGTCTGGAGATTGAGCAGGTCATACCATGACTTCATAATCATGGTCTTTAAACCAGTTTTTGGCCTTCCTGCTTGTGTGCTTGGGGTCATTATCTTGTTGGAAGAGGATATCCTCTGGAGATTTGTTGAAATACTCCAGGGATTGCTGCAGCTCATCCTCCAAAATCTACACATAAAGGTCAGCATCCATTCTACCATCAATCTTGCATGCCACTCCAACACCCTCCCAAGTCATACAGCCCCACATACCATCTGACCCTAGGTGATTGATTTTGGTCCCATCTGACCATACCACATGCTTCCAGTCCTCCACAGTCCAGTGCTGATGGCTTACAGCAAAGTCCAACTGCTCCTTCCTATGATGCTTGAAAAGAAGAGGGCATTTTTTCCTCACCATAGCCTTCATTCCAGATTTTTTAAGGTGATGGTGTACTGTCTGAGAGGAGATAGGATGGTTCTTGATGTCCTGAAGTGCTTTGGTCACTTGGACAGAATTTTCAGCCTTCCCAGTACTGATGAGTCAAATGGCATGGTGCATATCAGTTGAAGTGACAAGAGAAGGACATCCACCAGAGGACTTCTGGATGTCAGGACAGAGTTTAGACAAACTCAACTGATGGTAGAGTGGTTTAGACCAGTATAAGCAGCAATTTGATGAGTGGATTGCTGTTGCTCCAAGAGAGTGATGATTTGGTTGGTTTGAGCAACAGAAAGAGATTTCATGGTGATGAGAGTGGAAAGAGTTGCAATATTCTGGTTTATTTACACTATGGCAGCCTCTTAATGATCACATGATTCATTGCTAAGCTAAACATCTTATATAATCTACCATTCTGATACTTTTCTATATCGACAACAAAACTGTTGCAATAAGTACCCTTCATTATTTGTGAATATACCAGATGGTGTAGGAATTACATAGACAATATATATATATTTGGAAAGCCCTGATCAAGAGCTTTCTAATGACATCTGTGTTTATGAGTCTATGCCTTATGGTTCTCTAGATATTAGCCAAACAATAAAAACTTGCACAACATTGCAACACCTTTGTTGCCCACTTCATACATATGTTTGTTTTGACAAAGTACAGTGAATTCCAGAACTGGAACAAAAATGCTGCTCAGAGTCTGTCCAGAACTGCTTGGAGTCCATCTGGAACTTGTCCAGATTGTCGTTCTATTATTTCATCCTTTTCTTACTATTGCCCCTGAGCTTCCAGGGGCATTCCCATCATTATCTTACATCACTTAACCTCATATCCCATATCTATTCATGTTCCTGTTCCTAATCCCCTGTCATTATTAGTGAATGCTTCTCCACCCATTCTGCTACATACATTGTACTTACCTTTTCCTTTTGGATTCATCAGTTGTTCTTTGCCATCCTTAGGCAGTTGTCACCATGGACTTGGGGTCAAACACATGTAAGATCCAGATAAAAATGATGCTCAACAGACTCCTCTATGCATTCAGATGCTTTCCACTCACCTTGCTATGCTTTATCCATATGTTTACCATGGAAAGTCCACAGAAAGCACAATACAATCACTTCCATTTCATCTAGAGGCTGATGGAATCTCACTTCTAGAGTTCCTCTCACATGGAATCCCCCTGGGTTGATTATATTGCACCCATTCTATTGACCTTTTCCCTTGTTCTGACCTCTTAACACCATGGAGGGACTTTGTATCTTTTCAACTGGAGCCCACATTTGTGAGGGATTTCATTGAGAGTTTGACAAATGGGGGCATGGATGCATCTTGGATGGTGACTCTGTTTAGTGGTTGTAGGTCATGGATGATCCAAAGGGATTTCCCATCCTTCTTGACCATGCAAAACCAACATGACTGATATGCTGCACTGGATGGCTCATATATGCTGGCAGCAATATTTTCCTTGATAAGGGTGATGAACTGCTGGTGAATATCAGGGAGGATAGGGATGTTTCATTGCACCCATGGAGTGTGGGGCACTGTCACAAACTTGACTGGTGGGAAATAGTGCTTGTCAAAGGACCCACATTCAGATGTGTCCCAAGCAAAGGCCATCTTGTAATCACAGACAAGCCATTGGATGAGCTTGAATTCCTCAGGCTACAACAGTTTGGCTGGGTCAAGGTCTAGAGCCTCCTCATGTCCTGTGGTAAAGTTAGTCCCTGGAACAAAATCTCAGGGTTTAGTTGGTAGGGGTTTGAGACCTGCTAAAGGATCATTGGGTAAGTAACAGATGATCTGGAACCCCTTCAATAGAGGAACTGGAACTGCCATGACCTTCCTACTGACTGGCTTATAAGCCAGGCCATGGTGAATGGCATCATTGAAACCCTCTGGCTCATAAACCAGGGCATGACACAACAGATGAAACAGATAAAGTGAATTCAGCATGGAGATAGCCATGGGAGTAGGAACAGAATGGGTGGAAGCAAGATAGTTGTATGTGGGCAAATGGGCCTTGTTGTCAAAGGGGAGCAAAAGACCCAGAGAATGTGTGCAAGAAAATGAGTGGGATAAAAATGAGGACACATGAGGTGCTGAGAATGGGTAACATAAATTGAACAAGGCAGCATCCAGATGGATAGGAGGGTCTCCCCAGCCATTAGGCAGATCATCAATATTCAAAAACCCATTTCCACTATGCTTTGGTGATTGAAACAGTGGATTCTGCATTTGCACTGTGAGCACCCATCTGTCCATGGGCAAGTTGGAAGTTTAAACTCCTTACAAGAAGTTGGATCACACAGTGTCATGTTCTATGAGCTGTCCAGGAAGTCATCCATACCCACACTCATCAAACAATGGAAAGGTCTTCCAAGGAGCATCTCAAAGTTAGCCTGTGCAAGGATCTGCACCTGGATGAATACATCGCCAGTTCTGAAGTTGAGACACAAGTTCTCTAGGACCCCTAGGGTCATATCCATCTGTGTGTTAACATTAGCTATGCTCATGGTATGATCAGAATGGATCGGTGGCCTGAGCAACTCCCAAACCTGTCATGGCATAGCCACAATCTCAGATCTGGAATCCAGGACACAGTTGATCATCCTTTCTGTGCTGTTGACCTTTGCTTCAAGGTAATGAAAGGGGAGGCTGTGGTGAGCTACAATGAGGCCATCATCATTCTTGAGGAGCTGGTCACCATACTCTCAGGCAATTCTGCCTGGGTTGCATCTGGACAGCTCATTGACATGGACTACAGGTGTGCACATGGAGAGTCTGTTGATGTGGGCAGTTGGTGCAGTAGTGACCCACTTTGTCATATTCATGTCATGGAACTGCTTCCTGAAGTCTGGCAACACTGTAAACAGGTCTTTAACAGGCATGGGGATGCTTGCTTCAAGAACCCATTTGAGTACATGCTTTGGAGCTGTGTCATCTTCCAGCCCAAAGGAGAACCTGTATTGAGTTGAAGGCAATGGGTTAGCAGCAATGTGTTTAGCTTGTAATGGAGGTGCAGCAGAAGCACTGCTAGCCAGAGGAGTCCTGGGTTGTGACAGCACCTTAACAGTGTTTTCCCATGCTTCCTGCACCTTAGGTGACACTATCTCATCTGCCACCGATGCAACATGAGGGTTCCCTTCCCCAGAGGGGTGAGTGGAAACCCTGACACCATCAAACTGGACCTGCTTTCTACATGGTCTTTCTTCTGCATCCCTGTTGGCTTGGTAGCTCACCCAGGCTTTAAAAAAATAAGGCTGAAATTTGGGGTCTGTAGAATAAGGAGAAGTGGATCTTTCTGGGTCATCCACCACACTCAGAAACATGGATGGTTCTATCTTGAGCTCAACTTCCCCTTCAGGGCATGTGATGGTCAAGATACCCACAGTCATATGAGGGGGGGTCCCTGTTGAAGGCATTAGCCCCTGTAGCTGGCAAAGCTGCTAAGTGGTTGATCAACACTTCCATGCAGTCACATTCAGCAAGTTGTGGGATGGGACCACTATCCAGCATGCACAGACAGCTGCTAGCTCCTCTAGCAATCTTACTAGCCCTTTAGGTATGCATCTACATGGGGGCAGTCCCAGATGTAGTGACTCAGATCAATGCAGAAGGCATACCCTGGACTCCTAGGCATAACCTGCTGCATTTGCAAGGTATACTCCTGTTTTACCACAGACCCCAAAGGCTGGTGCAGCCCAGACAGAGCCTTCATCCAGATTTCCATATCTGATGGCCACTTTAATCTGGGCTTCTTCTGAGATCTGAGCAGCATCTATGAGGATCTCTATATCCTTGAAGAAGCGTGGGAGGTGGGTGTAAGATCTGGTTCCTCCAGGCTGTCCAGAGCTGTCAGAAGTACTGTAGTGGATGTCAGTTTCAACTTATGTGTTATGCCCTTGTCCAAGTTCTGTCTGGTATTTAACAGCAGAGCAGAGTAACAGTGGAGCAGAGTAACAGATTGGCAGAGTGATGGCAGAGTGGGGTGATGGAGCAGTGAGAGATCAGAGGGTCAGAGTGATGACAAGAAGATTAGCTTCAAGTGTTGATGGAGAACTTAGGAGGACAGGAAGAGAGGAGTGATTATAGTCAATATCTGAACTGCAGAATACAGAATACAAGGAGGGTTTATATACTATGGTGACAAGTAAACACAGAGGGCACCAGAGTACCAGAGTGGGACAGAATATGAGTCAAAGTAATCAGAACAAGTCAGGAGGAGTCAGAGTGAGTCAGAACAAGTCAAGGTGAGTCATAATGGAATGAATCAGAGGGTGGAGTTATTATATATGTCAAGTGTCTGTCAAGAGTATGAAGGATGAGGAACAAGGCACAGAATTGGAAGTATTAGAGATAAGCAGAAAAGTGGAAAAGTGGACTTACATATAGGTGGAAAAGCAGAGTTGATCTGGAGTAGGCTCCAGAGGGGTGGGGTTGACTTGTGTGACACAGGATATGACAGTGGGCCCAAGTCTTCCCATTGAATTTGGGTGCATCCCTTGATCCAAGAAATGGCATGATTATCAGATCACTGGCCATTTCATGTTTCTGTGGAGGATTAACATTCAATGAAATGTAGGGAAAGGTGATATCAGGTTGTGGTTGTGCTGGAGCCATTAATGGATTTGGAAGTGTAAAAAAATTGAACAGATGCAGGAGTGAAGTAAGGGAAGGCAAAGGAGATAATGGTTCTGAAAGTGGAAGGGGGGTAAGCAGTGAAGAAAAAGGTGAAGGAACCATTGCTCTATGAAGGGAATGTGCAAAAAACTTGGAATATTTGGAAAGGTTGAGGTTTCAAAATTGAGAAGTAAAATTTCAAACTCTGTGAGATGGGGGTTAAGGGTCCTTCTTGTCAGCTCAATGAAATCCCTTGCGAATGTGGGCTCCAGTTGAAAAGATACTATGTAAGTCCCTCCCTGGTGTTAAGAGGTCAGAACAGAGGGAGATGTATATAGAAGGGATGTGATATAATCAACCCAGGAGGGATTCTGTGTGAGAAGAACTCTAGAAGGGGAAGTCCATTGGCCTCTAAAGGAAATGGGTGTGTGTGTAGTGTGCTTCTCATGGAATTTCTGTGGTAGACAGACAGACAGGGTGTTGCAAGGTGACTGTAAAGTGTTGGGGTGTGTAGAGGAGTCTGTAAACGCATCATTTCAATTCAGGTCTTATGTGTGTCTGACCTCAAGTCCATGGTGACAAAATATGATATTCCAGGGACCAAGTACAGACTTTTATAGCATTAGAATACCCATGACAGTGTCAAACCAAAGCAAAACATAAGGAATAAGTGGATGGAACAGACAGAAAATCCAGAGAGCAGACCATGGGCTATGTCTGATGAAACCAGTACAAATGAGGGGAAAATAAGACATTAACCAAGACTTACCAGCAAGTTAGGACGGACAGGAACAGATCTGGGTGGACATGGACACAGGGATCTGTAAGGAAGGACAAGTTTCCATGATGCACAGAGTGTGGGTGTCACATGGATATGAATAGATATTGTGGGAATAGGATAGAGATGAGGTGGAAAGCAGAAGGGATAGCTGGTGGTGTTTGGATAATCCAGTAGGGCAAAGGAGGCACTGGTGATTGGTACTTGTGGGCATAGGGAAGACTGATTTCCTGTAACAGAAATGCACACCACTGCCTGGGACCCCTTTGACGCACTCCTGTCCATCTACCAAGCCTCCAACCTCACCTCCACCTTCTATATATTCCAACAGCTGTTCAACTCTGCATGTTCCAGAGGTTCCACCATCTCCAAGCACATCATTTCACTCTGGACTTTGGAAGCCTGCCTTGCCACAATGAAGCTTGTGGTTGACAGCAGACTCCCTGCCTTCATCCTCCTACACTCCCTTCCAAAAACTTTAGAATGGAACATGTTCACCTCCTCCATCATCAACATTATCAAGGATAGCAAACTCACTTTTGATGCCATGGAAACTCAAATCATCTTGAAGGAGGCATGCCTCAACCCTTCCAGGTCTTTGGACTCTGCTCTCAAGGTCTCCAACAAGTCCTCTGCACATCTGCTCAACTCTGCCACACGGTGCAAGCACCACCAATAGTCCAGACACAACTCCAACAACTGTTATGCTTACCAGCATTGGATGAAGGGGTAGAGAAAAGGTGGAGGAAAAAGAAGGGAGAAAAAGAAGGAGAAAGCCAATGCAATGGAGGACACTCCAGAGGTTGCAAACACAGTTACTGAAGGTGTATCCAAGTCTTTGATGGCATGCATTCTTGCCTACTTGTCATCCAAACCCAAGGCCAGTGGGAGAGATGTCATCATCATTGACTCCAGAGCTACTTTCCACTTGGGTCCTGGTTCCACATCATGAAAAACAGTAGATGTCATTTATTACTTTATTTACTTTATATTGTTATGGTGTCATAAAAGGTATCTATAAAATCTAAAGCATCTAAGGACAAGTCCCCTTTTTTAAAGTTAATCATAGCTATATAAAGTGGTATAAATTCATTTATATCATCCATAG
This sequence comes from Paxillus rubicundulus Ve08.2h10, assembly GCA_000827395.1. Classification (NCBI taxonomy): domain Eukaryota; kingdom Fungi; phylum Basidiomycota; class Agaricomycetes; order Boletales; family Paxillaceae; genus Paxillus; species Paxillus rubicundulus. The sequence goes on along the minus strand of KN825516.1, from coordinate 8,853 downwards.
CAACATCAAAAAAGCAGCTTACACCTTGCTCTTTTTCACTATAATTCACTATCTATTGGCTAGCTGACTCCAACAAGTATAAATGCATAACAAATAATTATATTCAAGTAGCTAATCACAATGCATGTAAATATACTACAGCTACTCACTAACATCAGGAGATGTAATGTATGTTGAAAGCTAGTGGAGTGGGTTGAGTCAGAAATGAGCAGGTGGGGTCAACAATACATAGGTGGGGTAAAAACATGCTGGTGGGGTTGAAAACAAATGGGTGGGGGTGAAATTGTGTTGGTGAGGCTGAAAATGAACAGTTGGGGGTGAAAATGCACTGGTGGGACTGAAAACAAACAGGTGGGGGTGAAAACATGTGGGTGGGGCTGAAAACACATGTATGTGTGGCTGAGAACAAGTGGATGCAGTTGAAAATAAGTGGGACAATGAAAATTGAAAAAGGATTCCAACAATGCTGATGTGGCAGTCACATGACTTGAAAGTTACTTGTGGTCAATGTTTCGCATGGTTCCCGCCCTAAGCCGCCCAACATGAGCAACTGAGTTGCTCACACAGCAGCACCTCTCTTTGGTCATGTTTGTCCTACTTGCTGAAATCTCTTTTGTCTGGTATTCCAACCACACATCATTAGCTACATATTGTGTTAACTACTCTTGCTACATTGCTGGTAGTCAAAAATGCGGAGTGTGTGAATGTTTGGTGTGGTAAATACCAGTCTACAAAGTGTGCACTTTAACTACTCATTTTAATGAAAAATACAGATAAGTACAGACATTGATTACACATTTATTAAACCTTCAGTAGTCAAAAATGTGAACACTAACTACACATTTTGTAGACTGGTATTTACCACACCAAAATACATTTGTGCTACACTTTTACTACACTTTGGTAGATAAAAATGTGGACATCCACTACATTTCATACAACACTTTTGAAAATTAAAAATACTGACACCAGTCCAGACATTGACTACACCTTTAACTAAACTTTTGGTAGTCAGAAATGCGGACACTAACTACACTTTTTGTAGACTAGTATCTACCACACCAAAATATATATTCACATTACACTTTTACTATACCTTGGTATACAAAAATGCGAACATTGACTACACTTTTTACTGTACTTTTGGTAATCAAGAATACTGACATAAGTACACCTTTTGTAGATGTTCATACTACACTTTTTACAACACTTTTTGGTAATAAAAAAATAGAGACATTAACTGCACCTTTACTAAACTTTTCATAGTCAAAAATACAGACACTAACTGTACTTTGTGTGGGCCAATCTCTACCACCTATTTTGTAGTAAAAATGCTGACATTCACAACATATTTGCATGGCCTTCAATTTGGAGTTAAAGGATGTTTTGGATCTCTGTACACATTTTTCACCAAATAATTCATTTAGCAAATATTCTTATAAGACTCTGGTAATTAAAACTACTTGACTTTAGTCCCAATTGAACTATAGTGATATTGTGCTACTACATGCACAAATAGATACCTATGTCCATTTAAGGCACAAACCTTTTTTCCTGATGCAGACTTACTCCCCACTCATTCCCCCTTGTCCCATTGCTTCCAGAGACAACTCCACCATCTCCAGAAAGAAGTACAAAATTATCCTGACCAATGTCCTGCTCATTCTGGAGTTCTGGATTTCCCTCATCTCTGTAAACCACCTTTCAACTGCCAGACTCTCTACAATTGTCCCAGCCAGTTCCAGCTCTGTGTCTTTATCAAATCCATATCAGATGGTATAAGAGGGTCCCATGGCAGTATGGACTACTGTGGGGAGTGCAAGGCAATGCATAAATGCCAGCAGGTGTGCCAAAAGGCCCCTTCCTGCTCAATGACTAATGGGTTGACATGGTAGAGCCTCCTATCTCCCATTGTTACACCCAAATAGCAACCAATCCAGCTTTGGGTATCACTTGCCACAGTCATGCCTGCTGACTAAGCATAACTCCTGAAGTAGGACATTAGATTGGTAATTGGTATCCTAAACAGTTGGATAGACAAGCAGTAGGGGCAGTGGTGAAGCCCCCTGATGAGAACTGTTGCAAGTTTGAAACTGCTGTCAGCCACTTTCTTTATTTGCCCCTTTTCATGCTGTACATTGGACTGCACCACATGGCCTGGCCCCAATCTTAGGAGAGGGGCATCAGACATATTAATAAGCAAATGGATGGCCTGACATGTCCTCTTATGTACACAGACTACATACTGTGCCGCTTGTGCCTTTCCACACAGTATAAGCAACATGCTATGTCCAAGAGGGAAGAACTCAATGACAGGGGCTATATCATGCAAATTTTATTCCAGAATCCCTGGAGGAGGCAGGACACACTGTGGTGGACATAAACCTTCTCCACCAACACATGGGACACATCTCTGTAGCACAGATCAAACATATGGTCAAGTGGGGACAACTCTGGGGAATTGACATCCTGACCAGAACTCTGTCCTTCTGTGAGGCTTGCATCCTTGGAAAGATGAAGAAGCTCCCATTTGAACTCCTAGAGGAACCCCACACAACCCAAGCACTCCAAATGGTCTACAAGATGTCAGAGGTTCAATAACTCCTCAATCTCAGGAAGGATACAAGTACTGGATCATTATGGTAGACAACTTCTACTGCTTCCCTTGGATATGCATCATGAAACACAAGGAGGCACTGGAGATCTACAATTGCTGGAAAGTCAACATCCAAACACTCTTCTGGATGGAGGTCAGACAGGAGAAATTCTCTGATACCTATGTGAACTTCATCTAGAGTGATGGAGGAGGATCATACATAAACAAGGCCTTACAAGAGCAACTCCATAAAGACAGAACCCTACATGAGACTTCCATGCCCTACACTCCAGAGCAAAACAGGTTAGCAGAGCAGATGAACCAGACACTATCACTCCTCACAAATACCATGTTAGAGGAGTCCAGACTCCCAAAGTCCTTTTTGGCAGATGCCATGGCCACAGCTGCCTACACCACTGCATGAAGTCCAACATCTATGCCCCACAGAGAAAACCCCTATCAAACACTCTTTTGCTGATGTGTCAATCTGACCATCTTCTGCCCCTTCAGGTCCCCTGCCTATGCCCACATACCAAAGGAACAATGCAGAGGGCATTATGCTCCCACAGACAGAAATGCTTCATGATCAGTTACACCTATGGACAACAAGTCTACAAACTCCTAGATGTCAAACATCAAAAAATCATCTCCAGCTGGCATGTCACCTTTGACAAGACTGGAACCATCTCCACACACAACCTTGCTCAATGAAATGTCCCCACTGTTGAGGGACAGTGGGAGGGACTACTCCTGAGACAATGCAAGCTGGAGCATGAGGACCTGGAAGAGGAGAACCCAGAGTTTGTAGCTCTGGACCTGCATGGGAAAGTAGGAGTTGACAATGCACCTCTGGACATTCTGGAGGTGTGATGACCACCAAGTCCTACCATTGACAACCTCACACACCACTTCAAGTAATTCTGCATGAATCCACCCCCTGCCCAAATACATCCTCAGGATCAAAATCAATTGGGACCAGAAACTCCAGACCATCTCCTTATCACAGCAACAATACTACCAGACAATCCTAGACCACATCAGAATGACCACATGCAAACCCATCTGGACTCCAATGGCACACAACTCCCAGCTCTCTGCCACAGACCTGGAGAATGATCAGGTTCTCCCAGAAATGGTCATTGAGGACCAAAAAGTCTCCTATTTCACAGTCATTGTCTCCTTAATGTATCTCATGCTTGGAACATGCCCAGACATTGCATATGCAGTCAGAACCCTCAACCAGTTCAGCACCACACTAAAGCAAATGCACTGGGAAGCAGTGAAACACATATTCTGATACATCCAAGCCACCAAGGACATGGACTTTCAGGGATCCCAATGCAGGTTGGTCACAGGACTCAGACAATTCCTGCTCCACCTCTGGATTCCTCTTCTTCAGTAATTGGGGAACTATCTCCTGGTCCAGCAAACAGCAGAGCATGGTTGCACTCTCCACCATGGAGTCAGATCACATCAGACCTGGTCTTGCTGGTCAACATCTTACATGGCTTTGGAGCTTCTCCAAGGAAATTGGACATTCACAGAAGGGGCCAAATGTCCTCCACTGTGATAACCAGGCCACCATCATCCTAAGCCACAACCCTCAGTTCTGGGCACAGACCAAGCACATCCAAAGGAAATACTGTTTTGTCCAAGATGACCTTGTCAGAAAAGGAGAAGCCATCATCCACTATGTTCCTACAGATGACATGGTAGCAGACACACTCACAAAGCCTCTCATTCAGGAACAGCACTGGAAATTTGTTTGGGGTATGGGACTACAAATGCACTCAAGTGGGAGTGACAAAGTACAGTGAACTCTGGAATCTCAGAAACCTGGAGATCATTACCTTCAGCTCCATCAAGCATGAAGCAGACACCCTGGAAGCTGTCAATATCATATCTGACAGCAAGGCAGAGAGCAACTCTCACTGGGATACAGATGCCATGAAGCTTTACAAGCCTGCACCTGGTTATATAGACACCACCATGAAGATTGTCAATCCTGGAACACTGGCCAAGGGCAAGGGACACTGTACCACCATCTTCAGTAAGTCCACCCACCATCCATTTCTATTGTTCTTGAAATATTTTATCACTCACAATTTTATTTGACATCAAGACATCTGTCATGATTGTCCAAGCCCCCCCCCCCCCCCCCACAGAAGAAGGTCAAGATAGAAGGGTTTTGTCCTGTGCCAGTGGACATGCCAGCTCCCTCCACCAAGTCCAATCCCCCCATCAATATTGCAGCATTCAATTATCAGGCACAGGGGAACAGCACTCAGTATGACACTAATGGCTACATTGTTGAAGTCATCAAAAAGCATAACAAGGACAGTAGCAAAGATCTTCCTGTGCATAGTGACAGCAGGTGGTCACATGGAGTTATTGCAATGATCATGCTGTGGTACAGCATCCAACCCAGCATCTGGTCCATTACTGAGGAAGACATGGCAACAGCCCTTCAGGTTATCTTTGACACTGTGTATCCTGGTATCAAATACCATGTCAACCCAGTAGGCTCTGTCTTCATGATCATAAGTACCTTATGGTCCCTTCATGGTCATAGAATAAAACTAACGATACAAAACCCTTCAATGGGTTTCCAAGTGGTGGAGTGGCTTTGGCTTCATGGCCCTCACCATGATGATTGATTTTTTTTTTTGAAGTATGATGACAACATAGAGAGACCAGCCACAGTGGTGGGCCTCTCCCATTCCTCATCCAACTCCTGGCTTCCACCCATCTCAGTAATATTACTGGCTTTGTGAACATCCTGGATTGGAAGACAGCAGAACTCACACATGGAAAAGATCATGTGGGGATGATTTCTCTGTGTTTAGCAGCAGTAAGACCTGCTTCTTAGAACAGTTAACATGACTGATTTTTTCTATACAGCTGGAGCAGGTGGTGCAGTTCATCATGGATAGTACCATCAAGGTGGAACAAGTTCTCACAGACATGGGCAAGAGCTCTGATGGCAAGATGAGAGCCATCCTTCCAAAGGTACTCAACAAGGCAACTGGGCATGAGACATCAGGGTCATACATGTTTTCAGCAACCAATTGGGGTGGTAATACTGTCAGCTACAAGGAATCAATACTCAAGAGGGGCACTGAAATCACTCATGACAAAATTGCAGCAGTGCAACACACAAAGAGTGCAAACACCTGCAGTGATATGTCTGGTAATGCAGGTGAAACTCCAGTAAATAGTGTCAACCCTCACACACTTCTCTGTAAAATTTTATTGTTGTGTTTAACTGTTCTTTCACTTACATCCACACTACATAGAAACCTCACCATGACCAGTGAAACACATTGCACCTTCAACACTTGATCTATACCTCACTGGCATGCTCTGTTCGATCAATGTCCCCCCCTGTTCAATATCATGGTTTCCTTGCTTCCACTTTCCAGCAGTGCTATCTTGCTGACATATTTAATGCTCTTTTTGGTGTCATCAAGTCACCAACATACCGAGTGCTTTTTTGTTAGTTTCTGCACTGTCCATATCTCACTTAAATCTAGATTGCATGGTGCATTTTTGAGGCCACTTGTTCTCCTTTCAATGACTCACCTTATAAGAAAAGTGAAAATGAGGTAAAAACAAGAAATTGAGTGGGCTTTTTTTAACTTGTTCCACTTGCCAGAATGCACTCTTATCTGGGGCTTTTCTGATGCAAAAAGTATGATTAAGTTTGAATAAGCAATCTATTATCTTCCTGATGCATTGTCTCATATCATCATAATTAAGACATAGTGACCAAGACCCATAGGAATGATACAGGATGGATAATTTCTGGTAGGTTGTCACCAGCTCAGCCAGGGACTATATGGAACTATCAGATAGAGCTCATTCTGATGCCAACTGGATATTTCTCAACCTTTCTGAGTTGTACTTGTCAATCCTTCTACTATTAGACATATGCTGACAATTGATGGTAATCACCCGCAAGGGATTACCATAACACCTGAGACAAGGATCAATTGAAGAAGCTAACAAATTGGTGACTTACTCAGAAACAGATTGTACCTATGTTAGTAGAAATGTACAATAATTATATTTGGTACAAATTTGTTATCTGGTCTTCAAATGAAAACAATAAGCAGAGAACATTATAAACCCAGGTGCAATATGTTTTCAGGTTCAAAATGTCTTGGCTTTTTTTTCTGATCATTTTTGTGCTTGCCTGCCTATGGGCAGACAAGGTCAAATATGTTTAGGTCCCAAAGTGGGTACTGACAAAAAACTATAATATGGCAGTGATTGCCCAGACTCAGCCGCTGCCAGAGAGGGGCAAAGAACAACTGAGGAATCCAAAGTGAAAAACTAAGTATATATATGTAGTGGAGTGGGCAGAGAAGCACTTGCTAATGATAATGAAGGGAATAGGAACAGGAACAAGGGGGAGATGGAATTAAGTGATGTAGGAAAGTGATGGAGCGTTCCTGGAGGCTTGGGAGTGATGATGAGTAAGGAATGATGAAGTGCAATAAGGGTCCATGCAAGTTCCACATGGGTTCCGAGTGGATCCACCTGGCAGCGGAGTGGAGGTACAAAGTCCGACATTCCAGGAAAGCAGAGTTGGTGTTCCAGTTCCAGAGTTCACTGTATTTTGTCACTCCCACTCGAGCGCATTCATAGTCCCATACCTCAAACGAATTTCCAGTGCTGCTCTCAAATGAGAGGCTTTGTGAGGATGTCCGCTACCATGTTGTCTGTGGGAACGTAGCGGATGACAGCTTGGTTGTCACAGTGGAGAACAGTGGGCCCGTCTGTGGATGTCCAATTTCTTCGAAGAAGCTCCGAAGCCATGCAAGGTGTTGTCTGGTGAGACTAAGTCCAATGTACTCTGACTCCGTGGTGGAGAGTGCAACCATTGTCTGCTGTTTACTGGACCAGGAGATAGCTCCGTGATTGCTGAGGAAAAGGAATCCGGAGGTGGAGCGTGAGTTGTCCTGGTCCTGAGACCAACCTGCATCAGAGTACCCCTGAAAGTCCATGTCTATAGACACCTCAGAGCCGTCAAAGCGGAGTTCCATGTCCTTGGTGGCTTGGATGTACCAGAATATGCATTTTGCCGCTTCCCAGTGCATTTGCTTTGGTGCAGCACTGAACCGGCTGAGTGTTCCGACTGTGTATGCAATGTCTGGGCGTGTTCCGAGCATGAGATACATTAGGGAGCCAATGACAGTGAGATAGGAGACTTTCTGGCCTTCGATAACCATCTCCAGGAGGATCTGATCATTCTCCAGATCTGTGGCAGAGAGCTGGGAGTTGTGCACCATCAGAGTGCAGACGGGTTTGCAGGTGGTCATTCCAATGTGGTCTAGGATGGTCCAGGAGTACTGGCACTGTGACAAGGAGATGGTGCAGAGTTTACAGTCCCAGTTAATCTTGATCCCGAGGATGTATTTGGCTTCTCCGAGGTTGCACATTTTGAAGGCTGCTGAGAGTTTGGCTTTCACAGAGTTCATGAACTGTCTGGAGGAAGCTGCTAGGAGTAGATCGTCCACATAAACAACCAGAAAACAAACTTGCCCATCCTTCCAGAAGACATATAGGCACATCTCCGTGTCAAGGCAGGCAAATCCGAGTTCTCCGAGCTTCTTGTCCAGTGTTTTGTTCCAAGTCTGTCCGCCTTGCTTGAGTCCATAGAGGGAGCACCGGAGTTTCCAGCAGTACCCAGGTTGGATAGGAACTCCATCCAGAGGAAGCAGGTAGAGGTCCTCCTCCAGTTCTCTGCTGAGGTAGGCAGTGGAGACATCCATTTGGTCAAGCTCCAAGTCATGTTTGGCAGCGAGGGTGATAAGAGTTCGGACGGAGTCGAGGTTTGCCACAGGGGCAAATACTTCCTGGTAGTTGATTCCTGACAAAATACAGTGAACTCAGGAACCAGAACACCAACTCCGCTTTTCGAAACGTCGGAGTTCATATCTCCGCTTTCTCGCGACCTCGGAGTTCGTAACTCCACTTCCCCAGAACGTCGGAGTTCATACCTCCGCTCCGCCTGGCGGCGGATCCACTCACAGTTGCAGTGCCCACTTGGAATCCATGTGAAATTCATGCGGACTTTCATCACATCTCATTATTCTCTACTCGTCATCACTCCTGAGCCTCCAGGGGCATTCCATCATTTTCCTACATTGCTTAATCCCATTTCCCCTCTGTTCCTGTTCCTGTCCCCTTTATTATCATTAGCGAGCGTTTCTCCGCCCACTCCGCTACATATATATACCTAGTTTTCACTT
>KN825515.1:0-17331 GCA_000827395.1 Paxillus rubicundulus Ve08.2h10 | reverse complement strand
CTCGGTCCTCTTCCTCCTCATTCTGAGTGTGAAGTCCTGTGAACTGTGTCCCCATCGCCACCCTGTCAACGTCAATCACAAGATTGTGCAAAATGACAGCAATGGTAATCCAACAACATGCAGCACGGTGCTGTCGTTTTGAGTTGATGTTAACTCAGAGCCCTCGGAGACATTGCCACCGACCCTTTAAGGCTCCCATGCAATGTTCTGACCATACCCAGAGATTAGCAACAGCACTATTGAAGATAGTGTTCTCTGCTAGTAGTGCAGCTGGCCGTTTGTGGACTGGAATAGTGCAGGGGGTAACAGGGTATGCAGAGTCAACCCAGGCGAATTCATCTCCTTGGAAGAACCAATCAGTGTGCCTTACTGCAGCTGTATGCTCAAATGCAGAAGCATCATGAGCAGAGCCAGTAAAGCCATGAGCATAGTCCACAATGCAAAGATTGGAAGGCAGATTTCCAATCTAAAAAATAAATAAATAGTTGAGAATCTCTGGGAAAGTATGACTGACCTGTAAATTTAAGCCATAGTTGGACTTCCAAGTGAAATAGGCATCTCCATTGAGACCAGGTTTAGTATAGAGGACAACAATTGTCCCATCATACATCACCCAGCCCTCTCGCCACAATCCTCGGAAACCAACCCTATTATCCATCCAGACCTTCTCTAACTCCTTTTCTTCTGCTGTAGGCATGCGCACAAATGCATCATGCAAAGATTCAATAGCTTTGAAGCACCGTTCTGTAAATACCGACCCTTCAGAAATCCCCGCAATTCAGGCAATATCCTCCAGGCAGGCACCATTCCCATAACGCCCCATGCGGTAGAGAGTGACTGCAAGTTGTGTCTGGACAGGGGTTTGGGAATTATTGGAATTATTGGTGAATATCGGGTGGTCTTGAATCAGATCAAGCAAAACCTCGAAGACAGTGGGGGAAACACGGAGCAGATGAGTGAAGCGATGGTGGTTGGATTCATTTTGGATGTACTGCCATGCCAAGTGCAGTGTACTGGCCTTTGGGACCACAGATCTGCCCTGCAGATAGTGAGTTTGTTGAATGGCCAGAATACATGAAATGTCGAGATTTAGATGCTGTGCTGCTTCATCAGGAGTAATTTCAGGGTGTAGAAGAGTTCAGATAACCACATAGAAGAGGTATAAGGGTAGGTATTGATCATGCAGAGTTTTGCGAGCCATCACACTCGGTGAAAGATTTCAAAAACTACTTATATTGTTGCGCAAACTCCTCACACAAGGCTTATATAATATTTCCTTTTTTAGTAAATGTGAGGGGTCGTGAGCGGTGAGCATGAGCGACACCAACTTTGACAGTCCCTAATGGCTGGCCATCTTCTTCGATATCACAACCTTCCTCGCCTGTGAGCCGTGATGCAGTCCCTTCCACTTTTCCACAGCAGTGTAACGACGGAACTGACTCAGACTGGCTCATTATAGTGACTCCCTTTGTGGCAGGCCTGTCTTGGTGCATTTGTTCCATCAATGCACACCCATGGCCTTCTCTTCATCAGCAATCTATTCTGCTCTCAGACCACTCAAGTGATTTGTCCAAGACAATGGCGAAGATGAATTTGCAGCCCTAGGCCTCTCATGCGAACAGCTCGAATGGCTCACTGAAGAAGCAGAACCATCTGATCCAAGAACGAGTGGAAGTGGATGATTACCAGCACCTTTGGCACAGCACTCCAAACATTGTTTACACTGGCCTCTGGCCCCCTGGCTCAGGTCCAACGCTGCTCTGCCTGCAGACTTACACACAAGGCAGTCCTTCTGGGTTCCTGGTGCCTTCCAGTACCCATATGGTAAGTGATGCTACTTCATACACACAGAACTTCCTGTTACAGGTGTTAACCATAGTGCTGACAGGGTTCCTCCTGCGAGCGACTCTTTGCCACACCAAGAACACTCATGAGATCTACTATCTCTTCAAGGATGAGATTGCCGAGGCTCCAGCTGCTCCCATGCCCACCAAAGCTGCATGTGCTGCTCCTGTTGTTGCTCCCACCCCATCAAAGATGTGCTGCTCAAGGCCAGTGACATCATACTCTGCATCATTGCCCAGAAATTGAAGAAGAAGGTCGAGGAGGTTCCACTCACCAAGTCGATTATGGATTTTGTTGGCAGAAAGTCTACACTACAGAATGAGATCTTAGGTGACCTCCAGCTCAAGTTTACATCTGCTCTGAAAGGCGAGGGGCTTCCTCTTGAAGAGCTCGGCTCGGCTCTTGGGGTCGGACACTCCAGAACTCTTCGTGGAACTGGGTTCATCAAGATGTGCTTCTCATGTACAATGACATCATTCATGGGTGCCTCACTACTGTTGACAACAGCACAGGAGGCTGTTTCTTATATCACCTCCCACATTTGTTCACATGCAGCATCTGTCTGCGTTGCACAGCCTGTACATCTTTGTCCAGCTCCATTCCAGCATCACAAGCATCACCCCATCAAGCCACTCTCACTCCCTCATAATAAGAAGGGCTGTCCATGCAAGCTTGTCCTCAGTGCATTGATGTCTCACCTATGAGCATGAGGTAAGCATGCTTGAATTTTGTATCATTTTGATGTCAGGCCCAAACCCTCTGAATCCAGGCCCTCTATGTCACTAGCTATAATTCCATATGCTAGTGTTAGGTCTCTGGCGGTGGATGGTATCTGACACATGGTCCACAGAATCAAATGGCAGAGTTGCTCATTCTGTTTGAGTCTGTCATCAACTCCCGCTGGTTCCTGTGGACGTCCATTGTCTTGTTCTTGAACAAGATCGACATATTCAAGACTAAGCTACCGAAGGTACAACTTTATCCAATGTGATGAGTTTGTTGGATGACACGGCTTCCAGGTACTGTTGGAGAAGTACTTGGGGGGGTTCAGACATCAATGAAACTGCAAAGTATATTTCATGGAGATTTATGCAGGTGAATCGAACTCACCTCTCCATATATCCACAGTAAGCATCTGCTTTCTTTATCTCCTCATGCCCCATTCATCGATTCCACAGTTTGATGCAAGCCACAGATACGACAAACATCCAACTGGTGTTCACAGCGGTGAGGGAAACCATCTTGCAGAATGCCTCAAAAGACTCTGGCATTCTGTAGTATTTTAACTATCATTCTTTACCTGTAACCACATGCTTTGAAATAATGACAATAACACATTGAATACGTGGTCTGAGTGGACCTGAGGCACATTGTGAGCAGGGCATGAAGCTCAAAGTCCTAGCATTCAGGTGCCGCCTGCATTGCTGCATCCTTGCTCCTAGTGATGCATGGACCACCAGATTTACCAGATTTACCAGAACTTACCATATTTACCCAAAGATTTACCAGGAACCTGCCATGTTTGCCCAAATTTACTGGGTTGAACGATTTAGCTTTCATAACCAACTTAGCACAGCCAACTTGGCCACCATTGCATGTCCTCCTCTCGATATTTCCACTGGGTGCTCAACAGTGCCATAGTAATTAGTCTGGGTCTGCTTTCTTTTTTCTTTTTCTCTCACCCACCCTGTTATTAATCACACCTCCCCAACCCCAGTCCTCTGCTGCAAGTTTCAACCACGTCACCTGCCATTTCTGGACACTTATTCAGCATGTGTCATCGCTCCATGACAGTCTCTCCCGCTCTGTTACAGTGTTCAAGGTCCTACTTCAAGCTGGTGAGTCCTGTTTGTAGTCTGCCCAGGTGACATTGTTCCCTCATATAAGTCACTTTTGTCAAGCTGCAGGCCACATGGAGTTTCCACCTCAAGTGCTACACTATGGCCCTACACTGCTCTAGGGATTTTGGAATGGATGGATGGTAAGTCACTTATATTTCAAATCACCGCTATATAATGCTTGTGGCCCCTCTTTACAGCTTCTCTGCTCTCACCATCATGTCTTTGTAAGAATGGGTATCAAAGGACTATGGAAGGTCTGTTCCAATCTGTTCCAATTGTGCCAAACGAGTTGGGTTCCATTTCCATTATGCTGATCTCAACCAGATTATCTCTCCTGCTTGCGAAATTCAGCCCCTCTGTGAGTTCGCTGTTGTGGAGGGGTTTAGGAGGGGTGCAGAACTGGGCTCTGAACCTGTTCTCATGAGAATCGGTGTGGATGGCAGGTGTGTGTCATTGAAAATATCAGCCGTATTGGATATTCAGGCCATTGCTAATATTTCGTGGCAGTATGTGGATGCACGAGGCATGCACTGTCTTTCAGCACAACCATGCAGGTGTGGGACCAAGTCCAGAACTTTGGATGCTCTTTTACTGCCTTGCCAGGTTATAAAAAGTGGCCTGCCATGCTCACTTCATTTTTGATGGTAAGGACTGTCCTGCTACAAAATGGGGAAAACAGGTCAAGATTGTGCCACACTTCCTTGCCTGTGGCTTCCAAGAGCTCATCATGGCATTTGGGTTCATGTGGCACACAGTAAGATCAAGTTCTGTTCTGTCTGACAGCCTACCTACCACCTGCATTTACAGGCACCAGGAGAAGCTGAGGCCGAGTTAGCTACAATGAACTGTCTTGCACAGATTGATGCTGTATTCACAAGTGATAGCAGCACTTTCATGTTTGGTGCACAATGTGTAATGCGGAAGTATGGAAATATCTGATCTCTGGCTGCATCCATTTTGACTATGTTGCCGACAGCACTGATGCGAAGCCTACAACTATCTGTGTTGAAGTGTGCACTGACGATGCGTTACTCCACAGAGTAGGTCTTCCGCAGTTGGAGCTCATCCTACTTGTGCTATGCTGTGGAGGAGATTACGATCAGGTTAGTCTTATATTTTATTGGTCGGACTCAGGTGCTACAACTCACGCTCGCAGACTGGCCTGTCAGGCTGTGGATCAGAGATCGCATCTCGGCTCACCAGGTACTCGCTTGGCGAATCACTGGTGAATGCTGTATGGTATGAGTCCACAGTAGGCCTCTGCGAATTTCTTGCCAAGTGGCACAGTGACCTCTGCAACATCCTCGCCTGTGATCCGAGTGGCTTTTTGGGGCAGAAGTATCCCAGACTTACAGAGGCAGTCCCTGACGACTTTCCAGACATTAATGTCCTTGTCCAGTATGTTGAACCACTGACATCATGGTCTAGCATGAACTGGAGAGAGCATCAGCCCGTTGGGGTGGTGCAATCTCGTCAGGCGAACTTCGTGCGCCTTGCTGCCATCTGTGAGGCACACTTCAAGTGATCCGGTGCAGCAATTCAGACCAAGTTCTGGTCTGACCTATGGGAGGGTGCCTGCATGTGCGCATTATGTCAGGTCAGTCTTTTCTCTTTATTTATTTTTTAGAGCCATCTGTTAATCACAAGCCATAGCTGCCTGAATGTCTGAGCGGGAGTTACAACCTTGTCTTCAAAATTTTGGAATACGTCCCCGTTCCTTTGGGTGGTATGGTGGCAACCTACCGGGCATACCTCACTGGCTCACCACTTATTTCTGTGGCCTATTCTGGAATCAACATGGGTGATGGCCAGTCCATGTACCATGATACTGATAGTGCAACATGCAGTGTGCCCTCAGGCCATGAATGCTTTGCATACATCTCCCTTCCAGCTCCCATCTTGGAGTATCTCGAACCAGCTGCACTGCAAATGTTTTGTTGCGAAAAAGGGTTGGTGTGTCATTCTGTCCGACACTTCTCAGTGTTTCAGCTCATCAATGATCATCTCCCAGCCACCACTTCTGCCACCAAAACCTCTGCCTCTGCTTCCAGCCTCCAAGCGGTGAAGTGGTTCACAGCACATCATGACAGTGGCAAATGGACAAGGTAATATCATTGACCTTATGAAGCCTACTGTGACAGAAGTCATGAACACGCTGCATGGAAGATTGTTCCCCAAGTTGGAGTATGAGGTGATTGACCTTACAGCAGAATAGGCTTTATTGGAACAATAGTGACATCTATCTAAATCGTAGTAGAGACATTGTATACTAGTACATGACGAGGCTTTTGCCTCGAGTCTTTTCATGATCGCTGCACTAACTATTTCACTCATTGTGCCTCACATCTGATTTGTGTGATGGAAGAAACTGAGTGAATATTGTGACAATGAGCGGGAGGTCTGCTTCTGCTCACCACTTGCACAGGTCCCAGTCCTTCACTTCGAAGAACTCCCCAGACCATCCCTGGACAAGTTCACCTTCAGGCAATGGCTCGACAAAAAGCGGCATCAAGGAAAGCTGCTGCCTTGCTTGAACCTCTAAGCCCAAGAAAGCTCTGGACAAGAAAAGGGGCTACAAAGGCTTCTCTTACTGGAACTGACAAAGAACTTGAAACTTCACTTCTGTACCTTCACAAAATCAAAGAGGCTGGGAAGCTAGCTCACAATCATGCGAAAAAGACACAGAATAATTACAATGGGTGTGTCGCTTGGGGAATCAAGTGGCTGGAGGGACATTTTGCTCCTGACTCAACAGAAGGACCGGGCACAACAGAAGGACTGGGCACCATGACTATGCATGGTGGATCAAGGGGTCCCAACTCGGAGGAATGACATTGGATGAACCATATGAGGACCCAGCGTTTAAATGTGCTTTCAATCCCACTCCAAATCACTGCTCGGACAAGGCACTGGCCCTGTTCATTTCCTGGAAGTGCTTCCACCAGAATTGTGGGAAGAGCACATCAGATGGTATTTAAGAAGCATTTAAGAAGCACTGGGAAGAAGCATGAGCGTTGATATATCAAGCAATTTAGCACTCAGGCTCACATTACCATACACAGAGACGGTGACACGTACTGTGGGAAATGGATGTATAATAAACAGTGGCAGCGCTGGTAAGGCAACCCTGTGCAATCTGCAGAGGTACAAGACTGTAGGAATACAAACATATGCACATAGCTTAGGTAATCATGCACTTACCTTAGAGGTGTCGTACTGTAGTTTACCTTAGTGACTACATACTAAGGTATACTACAGGTAACTTACTGATCTTATATAGTGACTACATACTAAGGTATACTACAGGTCCTTTAAACCTTGGTACAGGTTTTCTACAAAGACTTGATTCAGTCAATCAAACACAAAGTGAACATGGACGGAAGTGTCAGGACACATAGCGTTGCCATGTTGAAAGAGTTCATGGACCAGATCAATGTGTGGGCCACTGAGCAGCTCCAACCCCTGTCCAACAGGTCCAGATCATATACAGATGTCATCAATGGCCTCCTTCTCAGTTTGCACACAACACCAGTCGAGCTTTCACTCAAAGAGCACACATACCTGACCAGAATGCTTGAGATGCTCACATTCAGCACAGCAGCTTGGAATCTGTGGACAAGGTGTTTCAAACTGGTCAAGCTGAAGTGGAAGGACCTCACAATTGCCACAACGTCTGTGCATGACGTCTTCATGAAGTATCTGGGGCACCAGGATTTGTCAGCAAGTGACTGGTTGGTGAACTTTGAGATCTTCTTGTTGAATCGGAGGGATGGCAGCAGTGTGTCAACAAGGGAAAGGAGACTGATCTGCGATGTCAGTCAGCCTTTGTTGTCCATAAGTAGATCCACTTACTCACTTGAACCTTGTGGATCTAGGTAACCAGTACAAGATCTACCTGCAGCCTGATTTGCCATCATGCGACTGCTTCTACTGGCTGTTGCTCTGGATCTCATTCGTCAAACTCGTCCATTACCACTGCCCATTGGACCAGGATGGCTATGTATTTCCCACAATAGGTGCAGTCAG
This sequence comes from Paxillus rubicundulus Ve08.2h10, assembly GCA_000827395.1. Classification (NCBI taxonomy): domain Eukaryota; kingdom Fungi; phylum Basidiomycota; class Agaricomycetes; order Boletales; family Paxillaceae; genus Paxillus; species Paxillus rubicundulus. Next base: position 9,619 of record KN825515.1, on the reverse strand, counting down.
TATAATGCAGCCATGTGAACCGCTGTCCCATGACACAGTCCAGAGTTGGATCGACGAGGCTGTATCAGGCACAAAGATAGCAGTGTCGAACAGTGGAAAATTTACAACACATACGTACTGGCATGGTGGAGGACAATACTGATACATGTTTGCACCCATCAGGAAGCATTTCACGCTGGCGAAGGTGCATTGGTGGGGCAGATGGGCCAAGAACGAGCATGTGAGGGATTTCCACAGGTATGGTGCACACCCACAGTTGCTGATTGCTGTGATAGCGGGACACAATGATTTGGTACCTGCTTGATGAGCTCCATGCATACAAGACAGACCATGGTGATGCACTGTGTCCTATCCAATGAGAGGCCAATGCCTCCCTGCTTGGCAAACACACACCTGTCAAGCCTGCGACGACTGAGGATGTATGCCTTGTCGAGATAATCACATGACAGTACAGTTATACTTGTTACCGATATATGTTAACATGTGATACACATACGCTATCAAAGTTACTCATAGCTCATTCATGGACATTCTACAGTATTCCATGAGATTCTATAGATACCTTATATGGTTATCTTACACTACAGTTTACTGGACTAAACTTGTAGATTACATGGTCCATGCATACTGCACTTGGGTATAAATACCAAGGCCATAAGCCTAGTACTATAGGCTGTACAAGTTGTTCAATACAGGACTTCAATCCTCTATTCTCATCAAGAACTTCTTCACCTCAACAACCCTTCTCAGTCCTTTACAGAGACTAGTAAGGTGAGGCTCTCTCACCAACTGCCGTGCTGTATAGGGTATTCCCTATATGCCTTCTGCAAGCGAGCATCAGTACCGACTTACACCAAGCTGTCTGGCAGATCACCAACCTTGTTGTGGTGACCAGTAAATCTATGGGCATGTGCCCTGGCAAAAGAAGCACAATGAGTGGAGTGAGAGGAAATAGCTGATCTGGTGAAAGTGTGGAAAGATGCAGGAGCTGCACAGCTGGAGAGAAATAAAGAGAGGAGATTGGCATATAAGGAGGAGATTGTGAGATGGAATGCAGAAAATGAGCAGGCGAAATCTGAGAGGAGGAAGCCTAGGTGGTCCAAACCAAAGCTCGGGAAACTGGAGTCACCATTTCCCAGGCCCGGCATTGACGCTCAAGAAACAGAGGGCCAGCCTGATGCAAATATCGAAGCTGACGAGACTGATGACGGGAGCAGCGACAACGAAAGTGATGGTGGGAGCGAGGCGTGATAGCGCAATGCTGCCTTCTTGCAAAGCCCTTATCGTAAAGATGTGCTGTAAAGATAACGCTGATCTCATCGATTTACTGCTTTTGGGAGTGACTCAAGTGACGCGTCTCCACTGATAAAGTCTGGGTGTGCAAACTGTCCATCTATGCCATTTTCCATGGTGCGATTGGCTTCAAAAATTTGTAGCTACTAGAAGAAAGATATACCATTGGACTACGAGTGTTTGACTTATAGAAACAAGTAAAATTGTGGAGTGAGAGGCAGCTGAAATTTCGTTGACTCAAGTGCCGCTGATAGACTGTAGGGATGGCTCACACAAACGGTGTGCATTACGAGCAAGTGTACTGTAATCACCAATTCCAATCACGCAAACGAAAACACGTTCCGGATGACTTCTTGTGTGCCCTCGAGAGTCCCAACCTCATTGTGAGACCCTGTCAGGGTCTTCAGAAGTACGATAGTCTCCCCAGAGGCTACAAACTTGTCCATTACACCAAAGTTGGGCATATGTGTTCGGCTCAGCAATGACTCTCGCACTTCTCTCTTCTTGGCCATCTGTGTTTGGTAGGTACTCCACTGCTCTTTCGTCCTCGAGAGGTGTTCATTGGGGAGTGCGTCCACGGACGGCAGGTAAGGTTCGAGAAGCGCACCAAAGATAGCGTCTGAATGAGTGTGAGAGATATCCCAGTCGTTTTCCGCGTGCACTATCAGAACAGGTACTTTGACTTTCTAAAAGGAACATCAACTTTCAGCCAGGGGTGGGAGAGATGGTGAAACTGACCGTGATGACTGACAGTGTGTCAAATTTGTGCTGAAGGAACGACTTGTAGAGGTCTGGTGATGCTGATGAGCTCAGTGTGCATCAGAGTACCAATCAGCACTCACCGGCAGCACGAGGCACCATCGTCAACGGAAGCATGACGGGGAACAATCCGAATATACTGTATGTATCCACAAGGGTATACATCGATGAGAAGGGGGACATCAATACCAACCCTTTGAATCTAACAGCTTCTTGGGACAGAACCACTGCCAGGCCCGATGCGACTGCTGTGCCTAGGCTGTGACCCATGATGAGAATATCATCAGGCTTCGCCCCATTGGAGATTAGCCAGTCCCAAGCAGCGCGAGCGTCTCTTGATAAACCATCCTCACTTGGTGAACCTTGGCTGTCTGCGAATCCACGATAATCTATTGCCAGAACATTGGCACGTAGCCTCGAGGTAAAGGCACTGTACTGTTGAATGCGCACAGGTAGCGCACGGGTGGCCGCGTTCCCATGGAGAAATATGATGGTGGGATGCGATGTTAGGGCTTCTGACAGGGTCTGTTCTGCCGCAGATGGGGACGGAGGGAAGGGTATAGTGTGGTATATGGCGTCGGAAAGAATGAACCAAGCACCGAGGGTATGGTTATCTGATGTGTCTAGCTTGAAGTTGAATGTTTTACCAGCTAAGTAGATTAGGAGATACATTGTGTTAGTATAGTTCAGCCCGACCCATCATAACCGCCGAACGCTGAGCAGCATGGCAGCTCAGGACGGACAACTACTTACGTGCCAAGCCGTACTTGTCTGGTGCATCGAACTGTGCATTCCATGGCAATTTCAGGTCATTCATATAAATCATGCTTCCGATCTCAAGGTGAGCTGACTGTTTCACGCGAGGCAGACATCCCCGCTCACCGGGACTGAATGGAAGGCACAGTCAGCAACAGCACGACAATGACATAGAGTCCACCGAGGACAGCGAAGAATGACCGAGCGCGGGAAAGTAACCCTGGTTTGAGGGCGTCGGCTGACTCCTGTGCAGGGCTAGAAGGCATTGGGGTGGTGATGGTACTGGGAGTATCAAGTAGTAGATCGCTTTCGAACCGACAGGAGCGACTTATGCTCGACGTGTTTGCTGATATTTACCTGTACCGTGGAGGCCACGCCCAGGACAGCAGATTTCCTGACAAAAGCTTTTATGGAGTCCTCGCCTTGTCCTCGCTGGCGGGACTCTTTTCTTTCGCGACTGATTGAACCAACTTTAAGGGTTGCTGTATCTATCTGGTGACGAAGATCTCGGGATTGGCCGACTCGGATGACACCTGCGCCCATCCTTTGCTTGCGGTGCAGTCCCTTGATATATAAGGAGCCCACCGAGATCGTTATCAGGGAGGTCCCACCCTACCAGGCGCCCGATCCAGGCCATGTCCCAAACTGATGGCGAAATCATAGGCGTCGTGCTCCTCGTTCGCCACGGTGATCGCATGGGTTTTTATCAAGACCCTACTACATACACTGCGACTGCCACGCAGATCACACCCCTTGGAAACGTAGGTTTCCCATTTTCCTCGCGAATGGCTCAAGCATCGAATCCTCTGACCGATCCCTCGCAGCAACAGGAGTTTCTGCTGGGGGGGTACCTGCGGTCGCTCTACTTGAACGAGTCCTCGCCATCGTACATTCCAGGAATGAGCACCGCGCTGTTCAACCAGTCTCAGGTCTACATCCGTGCAGACCTCGGGGGTGAATCCGGTGTGATCTATGATTCTTGTGTGTCGTTGACCCAGGGGCTCTGGCCTGTGACAATCAACAACAATATCACCCTTGCTAATGGCTCGACGATCGTTGCTCCTCTTGGTGGCTATCAGGTAGGCCGAGCACATTCTCTGGAGTCGTGTCCCACGTGTTGACTCGCCCGTCGCCAGTCCGTACCGAGTGAGTGTTTGCATCCGACAGACTGGGATACCAGAATAGCTCATCGAGGAAACCAAGTCGATGCCGTTGACCCCGACTTGGACGTTTCATTGGAAGGGTACCTGGATTGCAATGTTTGTGCCATTCCCCCCGGATCCCTCGACGGTGCTCTCAATCTGCTGTAGACGTTTGATACACATACAACCGAGTTTTACAACTCTCCGGAGTTCCAGCAGATGGCTGAGCAGAGCGCGCCTTTCCTAGACCTTCTGCCTCCTTACCTTGATGGTAGGACGATCGCTCTGCAAAACATGGTATGAATCCTGAACTCTGGCTTTGTGCCTCAGTTCCTTCCGGGCTTAACTTTTTGACAGTGGAACGTACGTTGAAACTGAGCTGTCCCTCAATCACTTTAGAAAGTTACAACTGTTCATCAGATTTTCGACTACATGAACGTCAACGACATCCACAATGCCACATTTGCCCAGGCGCTCCCTTCTACTTTCTTAGAACAAGCAAGAGCCCTAGCTAACTGGCACGAATACAACGTTTTCAGCGGCTCTAGCACCATGGACATCGGGAACAGTAGGTGATCTCTGAACGACAGACTCTACCAGCTGACCTATTCGCTCAGTTGCGGGTCAAGCGATTGTCCCTTCGATCATGGACGCTTTTGAAGGCATCGTCAATTCCACGAACCCAATGAAGATGATGATCACGGCTATTGCTTATAAGCCCTTCCTGTCGCTCTTCAACATGACGGGCATCGCGGCTGCTAACCCGCAGCTTGCTGGAATCGGTGAATTTCTTACCCTGCTCATCCATGGCATGCATGCCGGATTAGGACTGAGACGCGGGTGTTAGTGGACTATGCCTCTGCGGTCGCCTTCGAGGTGCGCCAACCAACTTCTGGTGGCGAACCAGTCATTCGGTTCAACTTCAAGAACGGTACTGATAGCGAGTTCACGACTTACAACTTCCTGGGTCGAACTGAAGATGCGCCCCTCTCCGCATTCATAGATGCTGTGGCTGTAGGCACCACTCCCATCGCACTGATTTAACCATCACTTACACACCGGATTCACCGACATCGCAGCCAGTAGCTGTCAACACTACGGCTAACTGGTGCAGTGTCTGCCAGAACTCGCAGGATAGGGGGTGCGGCGCGTTGACGCTCGCTGCCCAACAAGCTCACTCTGCAGCGTTGTCACCTATCAGTCCTGTCGGCGCTGGATTCTTGGGTGCTGGACTGACGCTTGTTATCGTTGCTTTGTCGCTTGGCACATTAGCTTTCTTGGGGTTGCTGACCCTCGGAAAAGTGTCAAAGAGACGCTATAAAGGCAGTGGTGAGGACGATGAGGTATGTTGTAAACTGTAGCCCTCGCAAGTCTGCCCGATTCTCAACGTTTCAGGTCGAGTTACAGAAAAGCCCAACTAGGTAAAATTCTTGGGTCGCAAAACGAGGGTCACAGGATAGGAAGATGATTTTCGTGTTGTATAAGATGCCATTCGACTATGAAGACCCAAAGATCTATGAAACATGGACTGTGATGAAGCATAGTAAAGTGATTGGAGGGCATGTCCGTGATGTTTTGATATGAGATCAAGTCCGAAAGAAAATGTAATGATGTTGATATTTGCTTGATGTTCCCATAACTTCAAAGGTGTCTCATCTCCAGTCGTGATCGCTGCCACCGGCGGGATCAGAGTCGAGGTCGTCGGCTTCGGAGCCGTCATGGAACATGTCTGCACGAATCGTTAGGTGGGATTAAGGTGTAATATGAGGAAATGGCTTGCCACTGTCGTCGCTATCTGGATCTTCTTCGTCAGGGTAATCATTCTTATAATACTCTTCAGCTGTTGGAGGTTGACTGCGCGTCAATCCGATGTTCATATTGGAGGATCTAAAGACAAACCATTGGAATCCTCGTCTGCCTCGTCCTCTTCCTCGGACTGAGAGTCGTCGGACAGGTCATCATCCAATGCAGACGGTGGTAAACCAGTACTGATTCAGATGTAGCCATGTCAAGTATGCGATTAACGCTTTTGGATAAACCACCTACACCGTTCCGACGTTTGTAGCAAACGAGTTCCACTCGGACAACGAATAGGGCCGTCTGTAAAATACGTCCCAAACATACTCGTCGCCTGTAACACCATCTTTGAATGATGCATTGGAAAAAGCGCCCGAAGAGGATGTATCGCGTACTACTCAAGATAGCCCATGAGTTTTCTTGATGGACGTAGAGAACGGAAGTGCGTACGTGTTAGATAATCTTGCAACATAGGCAAGAATTTCTCCATCTCAGGGTCCATAGGTGGTAGCGAAGAACCCTGGCATTGAAGGACTGCATCATACATCTTGAAGTCATTTTGCGCGATATCTTTTGATGAGAGGACTTTGGGTCTAGAATGGTGTAAGGTTGACATGAAGTAGACCTTCAGACTAGACGGCGTACGGGCTGGTGGGGCGTCTCTTGGGTCTCATTCCTCGGTCTTCCTCGGTTACTTTGATGGCATATCGTGGCGCTCCATTATCTGCTCGTGGAAAGTGAGGTTGCACTGGCGAAGGTTTTGCTTCGGGAACGGGCGAAGCCTGTCCCTTCGCAGGCTCAGTCGGGTTTTGTGCAAGTTTCGAAATCTGAGACTGCAGCAGCCCTAGATCGATTATACCCAACAAGACAGGACTCCGAGTCGACGGACCTGGATGTTCTGTCTAAGCTGCTGGTCCTCCCAGGCATCGTGCTCGACCGTCTGCGCGAACTGAAAGACATCGATACCACCCCGCGATTTCTTTCTCCGGACTCGCGATTCGACGACTACTTGCAGAGTAGTGAGCGAGTGGTTGAAAACGGGAGCATTTTGGCTGGCCGATGCATACCCAACGCATCTAAAGGTTCATCTGTGCGCTTTCGCTTTATGCGCAGGATTGTGTAGGCGTGGTTTTGAGACGGTGCTTCCATCGCGTGTTGGGTTAGTTGGATGGGAGTCCGTGGATTGGAACAAGAGCTCCACAGCTGCGAGTGAACTTGTCGCTGCGTATTAGTAATCGGGTGGTGGCATCACTGGTGCTCCAAGCGCGTCTACCACAAACCAAATACGACCATATATAGTTTTACCAAACCAGGACATTGTCCACAAAACGATATACCATTATATGACACTACACTGTAAAAGCTTCGAGGCCCTGACTTGGCATTTGACGAAACTTATCCAATGTACGTTAGGTCAATACCAAACAAACATGTGTGTATACAGTTTGTAGCGCTGTGGTGCCGTAGAACGGTTGGCCTCCAGGGTCAGCTCCACTTTTGGTAAGAAAAATGAGATTGCGGTGTTGAGTCCCGGGTCCTGGTACCGCCGCATTCGTTCAGTCACCTTGTGTGACTGACAAGCTCTGAAAAGTATAGCGAATTATTGGAAAGGTGCTAATTTCTCGTCCATCAACCTCATTCGGGTTCGGCCCAGACACCCGCCCAATCGGGTCATGTCAAGTAAGCACGAACAGTGCAAAAGGTACGTTTGCAACATATGTGCTATGTCACCGCTGATGCTAACTATGATAGGCTGTCGAGTTTATTCTCCCGGAACAGCAAGGGACCTTTGTCGAACAGCTTGATCTACATGCCCTCAAGTATGCTAAGAGCACCAACAACAACCATGTCATACAAAAGCTCATTGAGTGTGTCTTCACAACTGCCTTCACCTTGTTCAATTGTTCTGGGGCAACATCTATGACCTATCGATGTGTCCTTACCATAACGGCTGCTGAGTTCTCAAATGGAGCTTGGATATTGCTGTAATGCCATGTGCCTGTTGCACCACCTGCCTCTTCGCTAAGTTCACTTGTCTGGAATACCCAGGGCCCCCTTTGCTGGGATCGACGGTCAAACTTCCCCAGTTAGTAACTGCATATGCCCTCCATTGAACATTAGTCTCACTACAGCGTCTCAAGGTGTGGTTTCCAATGGCCCGTGGCTTGATCGGCTTTCGTGCTAGCCTCCAAGGTTATATGCAACAATGTGTACTCTAGTCACTGAGCAGGAGATGTGGCAGTACCTCAAGTGGGGATTGAACCTAGCTAGACCCACTTGGGGCTCAAGTCGACACCCCACACCATTTCTACAAGTCCGGGTCAAAAAACACTCCCAACCTGCCATCGACGTCAGGGCGATTGGCTCGCCAATGAAGTGGGCCCATACTGCATGACCAGACGCACCCCACATGCAAAGACGACGAAAGGAACCTTGAGAGAAGATGCAGAGGGGGCAGTGAGGAAGCCAAAAGGACTGGTGAGCCACCAGGGAGACAAGACGACAATGTCTGCCACACGTATGTCGTACCCATCACAACTCCACCCATGTCCCTAAAGTGCCAAACCCCCAGACAAAGCAAGTGAACCACCACCCCTGAGCACGCCGCTCGAGGGGGAGAAGAATGGCAGCCAATCGAGCAGGCACAGTCACAAAGTGGTCACACACAAGGATAAAGTCCCACGACAAAAGTCAAGGATGAATGGAGTGGGCCAAGGAGTGGCCAAGGGCCACAAGGAGGCAGTGATTGCCAGAGACAAGGTTGGGGATGACAGTCACAACAGGTCGTATGCAGTCAACAAACTGAGGGATGAGGCATGCCGCCGATCAGAACCTGACATTGAGGCTGCACCCACACCTGTGCGTGTCTCAAATATCAACCCATAGTATCTTCAGTTCGAACACCATGCTTACATCTTCATCAATTCCACCCCACTGAAACAGTTTGACATGAGCAAGATTATGATTATCTTGATGCGGTTGTGTGCACAGGCCAAGCACATGATTTTGCTTATTGTTGCCTCTGCAGCGTATTCTAGTTTTGCTCTGCAACCACGATGCCTCACAATCCCCAAGGAAAAAATCAACATGCACCTATTCGTAAGTTTCCAAATATGATAACAGCTTCGGCACAGGTGCTGATGAAGAGTAACAGTACAAGCTGAGGATGAGGCTCTTGTGGCTGCACTTCGCAAGTATCATCGCAAGAAGTTGACCAACAATGTGAAGATAGCAGCATGACTTGCTGCTGAGTTTAACATCCACATGAGGTAGGTTGTTTTTTCAACATCATTTCATTCCTTGATGAGTGCAGTGATACTTCAGTAAAGCGGCGACACAAAACACTTGGCTTCATGGGCAGTGGAGCAACCATTAAAAGGATGTCTATGAAAGATGCTGAACAGTTGGTTCTTGGACAGATGAACAAGGATCCTGCTCAACGGCATGGTGTCAACACTATCCAGCAGAAGGTTGCATACCATAGTGAGGCCCACTTACCTCGGTACGTGACATCTCTGCAATTCCTTGGTAATCGTAACACTAATTAAAACCTACAGAAAGTTTGTATCTGATGTAATGCACATGCATGCACCCGAGGGATTTCAAAAACGTGAGCCCATGGCCAAGAAGATATTCAGGGTTAAGAAAGTGCCAGTTGGAATACATGAACGATGGGCTGGGGATGGCCACGATAAGCTGTACAAAATAGGATTTGCAATATGGGCTGTAGTTGATGATGCCACGGGTAGGTGTCATATTCCGTGCCGCGCAAGTCAACTCCGCCTCTCCGGAACCCACTCTGGGCCAAGTCCGCCTTCTCTGTTTCTCTGTTTCTCCGTCTCTGTTTCTCCGCCCTCCGTTTCTCCGCTCTC
>KN825514.1:0-17415 GCA_000827395.1 Paxillus rubicundulus Ve08.2h10 | reverse complement strand
CGGACACAGAGGACCAGAGCGGCATGAGCAGAGGAGGAAGGGCGGATGAAACTGTTAGTGAGGTGTTTGTTGAGGAAAGCGCGGAGGGAATCCAGCTCGGTGGTGGACAGGGAGTAGATGGTTCCGAGCGGAGGAGAGGCTCCTTCCTCCAGGTCGATCTTCAGGTCATGTTTGCGATGAGGGGCAAGCCGGGAGGCCTTGCTTTTACTGAAAACATCGGCAAAGTCGTGGTATTCCAGCGGAATGGCGGAAAGATCTACTGGATCAGCTTCAGCAGAGTTTGCACAGAGCTTACTTTCCTTGGAGCGGAGATGCAGGCTGAACTGCACAGAGCCCTCTAGATGGCATGCAAGCGCAAAAGCAGCAGCATTGATGAGGGCGATGTGAGGAGCCTTGCAGTCAGAGAAATGCAGCGTATTGGAGCAGTCGGAGTCAACCGGTGGAGGGGATTCTGGGGGTTGCGGAGGTGATGTCGGGGGCGTTGGCACAGGCTGCTGGATTGAACGGAATGTGATACTGCCCAATACCCAGTCAATCAATGGATTGTAGCGGGTGAGCCAGTTGTGCCCTAGAACAAGTGAGCAGGCGGAGTCCAATGGAGTTACATAAAATGTAGCGGAGGTGATATTGCCGGTGGGGAAACGAATGGAAAGGTCTACAGCTTCGGTAATGTAAGAATTGGAAGTTCCATTAAATAAACAGAGGAGAATGGGGGGAACAGAGTAAGTTTTGATTTTGATTTTTGTGATAAAAGTAGTATCTATAAAGCAGTCACTTGAACCAGAATCTAAGAGGGCGTGAGAATCAGGGATTTCATAAGAAAGTATAGAAACAAACGGAGTCAAAGAATTGGGATTGGAAAGAGCGGACGCATTGAGTTTGGTCTCCTTGGGTGCACAGCCGGAGTCAATGCAACCCCCATCCTGTGTGGAGTTTTGGGAGTTGCTGACTATTTTTTCGCCTCTGAGGCGGAGGCGGATGGTTTAGCATCCAGCGGAGCAGAGGTAGTGGCAGCGCGGGCTTTGGCTGCCTTGGAGGTGGATTTGCGGCAGTCCTTTGCCATATGGCCGGAGCTGCTGCAGAACATACAGAGCTTCAGGTCGAAGCGGCACTTACGCTCCTCGGAGGTCAGCTTGCCATCTTTACCAAGCTTCTGCGAGAGGTCGGGCTGGGGAGGATGAGGAGGCGGAGCTTTCGCTCTATGACGTACTTATTGATGCGCTGACTGTCCTTCATGGAAAGGTTGTCTAGTTGGTGTTCGGTGTCTGCAACAGGGTCATGAGGGCCAAAATTGGTCTGGAGTTCGAGTAGGAATTCGTGGTAGTCGTTCATCCATAGCAGATGGAGGTCCGGATCTTCTGCATGGAGGAGGTCAGGCTCGAACCATTTGAGAGCCATGCCCTTGAGGTACGATTGGGTGAAGGTGACTTTGGCATGGTCAGTCCGGAATGCGTGGGGACGGTCTTGGAAATTAAGCTTGCACTGAACTATGAAGGCGCGGAGCTTGCGGGTGTCGGTGCCGTTGAAGGTATCTGGTTCCCGGACTTTGGTGCGCTGAGATGGTTCGGAGGTGAGGTTACGACGGGTGATGTCGGTGAGGACATGGACGGCATCGGCGAGTGCTGTCATTGGATTGGGTGGGAGAGGAACGCGTTCATCATTGTCGAAAGGATTTCTATCTCCGTTGCTTCTGGGATCATCGTCGCTGGGTGGTTTGCGATCCGGCAGAGCGGATGCGCTGTTGCGAGGAGGCAGAGTTGGCATGTTAGGAGGGTTGAGAGAGCCAGAGGCAGATGTGTCAATGCGACAAGAGGAGAAGCTGCGGAATTGGTTAACCATATCAGGTCCTCTACAACTGCTCATGAAGGAACTGAGTTGCGGTAGCATTGGAGTGATGGAAGGGTTTTGTTGAAGTGTCTGAGAGCGAGTTTGGACTCTAGCCATGAAAGGTGGGAATTAGCGAACTCGCACAAGTGAGAGTTCGAATATATTGTTAGGATGCTAATTCCTCCAGGCTGTCCGGAGTTGTCAGAGGCAGAGCGGACATTGGCTTCAACTTATGTGTTGTGCCCTTGTCTGAGTTCAGTCTGATATTTACTAAGGGCGGAGATGAGGAACGGAGGAGCAGAGGAGCGGAGTGATGGCGGTACGGAGTAGTAAGGCGAGTTGTCGGAGGTCAGAGGTCAGAGGGTCAGAGTGACAACAAGAAGGTTAGCTTCAAGCGTCGAGCGAGGGACTTAAGTTTGGACAGAGAGGAGGAGTGATCAAAGTCGTTATTTGAACTGAGGAATACAGAATACAACAAGGGGTTTATATACTACGGGGACAAGTAAACACGGAGGGCACTGGAGTGTCGGAGTGAAGTGGGATGTGAGTCAGAGATGTCAAAGAGATAGGATTAAGTTGGGAAATGTCAGAACATCGGGAAATGTCAGAATGTCAGGAAATGTCAGAAATCGGATTATTCGGAAGGTGGAAACATTAGATATGTCAAATGTCTGTCAAAGATGTGAATGATAAGGAATCAAGGCACAGGAACGGGAATGTTAGGGAGAAGGCGGAAATGCAGGAACGGAGAAATGGAGAAACGGAGGGCAGAGAAAGCAGACTTGGTCCAGAGTGGGCTCCGGAGAAGCGGAGCTGACTTGCACAGCACGGAAGATGACAGCAATCACTGCCCTATTATAGGTGAATATAGTCATTCTTTGCCCCTCTTTGGCAGCGGCTGAGTCTGGGCAATCACTGCCCTATTATAGTTTTTGTCAGTGACTAATGACAAAGTACAGTGAACCCCAGAACTGGTACACCAACTCTGGAATCTTGGAAACCCAGAGATCATGACTCTGCTCCACCCCTATGTGAAATTGCTTGGAGTCTTGGAGTCCACTCAGAATCCATCTGGAGTCACTCAGGGTCTGACCAGAACTTGTGCAGACTGTCATCCTACTCTATCACCCTTTCCTTATCATTACCACCAAGCCTCCAGGGGCATTCCATCATTACTTTACATCATTTAACTCCATCTCCTTTCATGTTCCTGTTCCTAACCCCCTGTTATCATTAGTGAGCACTTCTCTGCCCATTCCACTATGTGTATATATACTCACTTTTTACTGTGGATTCCTCAGTTGTTCTTTGCCCTCCTGAGGCAGCAACTGAGGTGAGTTTATTCTGTACCTATCTACTACCCATAGCTAATCCCTAGTAGTCTGGGCAATCACTGCCCTCTTATAGCTTTTGTCACAATGTATAAAGTACAAATTGGGCATCCATTTATTGCAAACTAGGTGACCCTGTTGCTTGTAATATGGAGGACTTCAAGTGGTTGGATGAGGGTGGTGGATGGGAGCTGTCACATCCTGTGACTTCCCATTTGAAAAAATACAGTGAACTCTGGAACTGGAACACCAACTCTGCATTTCTGGAATGTCAGAGTTCCTACCCCCACTCTGCCTGGGGGCAGAACCATTTGGAGTCTCAATGTCCACTCAGAATTCATATGGAACCTGTGCAGACCTTTATTGCACCTCATCATCCTTTTCTTGTCATCACTCCCAAGCCTCCAGGAACACTCCATCACTTTCTTACATCACTTAATCCCATCTCCTCTTGTTCCTGTTCCTATTCCCTAATTATTATTAGCAAGTGCTTCTCCACCCACTCTGCCACATACATATATACTTAGTTTTTCACTTTGGATTCCTCAGTCATTCTTTCCCCCTCTTTGGCAGCAGCCGAGGTGAGTTTACTTAACTACTCCTAGCTAATCCCTAGTAGTCTGGGCAATCACTGCCCTCTTATATTTTTTGTCACCATTCTCATTCAACCAAATCCCAACACATTCTGATACATCCCAATACACTATGACAACCCATACTGTACTTGATTGATTTCCCTTTCTCTGTTTCTCTATCCCTGTGTCCCATGTCCTGTGTCCCATTCCTGAGTCTTCAGACTCCTATTAGTAATCAAGTCTGTCCTATGTCCTTTTCAATTATGTTTCTATTCTTTGTCATCTACATACATCAAAGAGAAGAGGCAGGCTCAGCCAACATGGGTGATGATCATGGTGAATAGGAGTGGGGCTTGACAGAATCTATGAAAAGGGCAGGAGTTGCCCAAAGCTACAGTACATTAGCTAGGAATAAAACTAAGTAAGAATGAACCCCCCTGAGGGAAACATTTAAAGTGTGGTGATAAATGTTGTAAGTGGAGAAAGTCAAAAGGTTAGGCAAGTAAAAGAGCCATGCTTCTGAGTGTTCTAGTGTTTCCAAGTCTGGAAGTGCATACAAATATTCTGGAAGCAGTTCCAGAAGGGTGATTCTGAGACTGGAGCCTCAGAAACAGTTGGAATGGCATGATCTACTGGGGTTGAATACTGACAGGGCTGCTGAAGAAATGCCCGGGTTTTGACTAATTGAAATATGATGACCATAGGTTCTGACAGTGAATTTGATCATAATTTGTGATTCAAATGGAACTGTGACATCCATTGAAGAGTTGCTTAGGTGTTGCACAACTATATTTGCATGAGTTTCAAAAATGAAATGTCAGCTTCCATAGCTGCCTGCCACAAACACATTATTGCTCACCATCATGGTACACTCTGAGTCAGTCACCTCATCATCTTGGTCACTCCACAAAATGTACATATTTCCTGCTACAGTTATTTTTCTAAGCAGCCACATATTTTAGTTTACATTCTTCTAATTAATATGAAGTGACACTGCAGTGTAGGGTCCATGGGCCAAAGGAAAGCTGGCCACACTGCACACTTGAGCCATACTAGGCATGGTCACAGTGTCACAGTGTTCTAAGTCCATGGGTTTGGTAAAGCACTTTAGTTTTTTAAATAATATACATACCCAACTTACAAATCACAGCACCTTGCTTGTCTACATCATCTGCTGATGTGATTCTTGTTTATATTGCATCTCAGACATCTATTTGTGAGTGGGAAGGGCTGCTACTCACTCACCAGTGTCAAAGCTTGATTAAGTTTAAATAGGTATCTTGTCATTTTCCTGATTGGTACTATGACATGGTCAGACATTACCTATTATGCAAAGTACATATTTAATACCAGAATGATCCACACCCTGGTGATGCTATCTAACTGCTGATTTTGATAATGAAGACTATTCCATGATATCATGACAAGGGTAAATAGTTGAGCATCAGAGTGAAGTGGTTTGATATTGGAAATATCATGGAGTGCCATTGCATATTGTTTCAAAGTATGTCTGGTCAGCAAGTGCAACAGAATTACTGCATCATGATATCATGACAACTTTAGATAATCCTTTTTCAGAATCACAAAATTATGATAAATGTCTTATTAAATAAATGTCAGAGTGAGTACCAGATGATAATAGTTGACAAACTCTCAAAATGTCAAGCACAGATTATATAGCCTCATTAGTAAGTTGTGCCTCTGGTGTCAGTGAATAATCAAGTACCTTTCTGATAGTAACCTGGTAAGCAAAAGATAATCTTATATAAATATTTATCCTGCTATATCATATTGATGTGTGTTTATTTGTCTGGTCATAGCAGCACCTCCCCATTTCCCTGATGAACATGCAATCTGGAAGACTGAATTTATATGTTTTAGGTCTTACACTTCCCAGCCTATACTGCAATTATGCAGGAAGCCTTTTATCAAATTTTAACCAAGTTTATGGATGCCATTTAGCAAGTGATGGGAAATGCATGAAAGCTTGGAGTATTTGATGATGATGGCTTGCTTTGATGCTTCATATTTGATGCTGAGGCAAACCCCCAAGTGTACAGCTTGAGGAGGAGAGGAATCAAACTCTGAGCCTACATGTTCAGGTTGAGGTTGATGAATCAAACATCAAGGTTGAGAATTACAAGTCAAAGGCAAGGGAACTGCCTAGAGACCCTGCAGGCATGCCATATGGCAATGAGTGCCATTCCAATGGGCCCACAGAGCCACCTAATGAAGAGGAGGGGGCACAAGGGAGAAATGAAAAGGTGAGGGGTATATTGATGGTCAAAGATGTCAAGTTGAGCAATTTGAGAGGAATTGACAAGCCAGGAGGCAGAGGGGTTGAGAGGGGGCAAGAGCAAGGGTGACAGGACCAACAAGGTGGCCACATGTACCTCAACCAACCTACTTGCTGCCCAAATCCACCATATCAGTGCAGGCACCTCAATATTCCACCTATGAAAGTCAGCCAAGCACAAGTGTACAGAGAATGCACCATATTGAATGGTTGCATTGCCAACTTACCAGATCCACCAAATGTGATGGAAACAGTACAGGGGTACTGGGTGAGTATCCCAGAGCTACCAGACATGAGGGCACAGGGAACTAAGTCCTGTACATTGTAACAGCATGTCATCAATGCCTCCTGCTCACCTGTGAGACACATATTATCATATTTTGTATTCACATGGGCATAACAATTTGACTACGCATATCTATGGAGATCTGTACATCACTGCAACATCAGGACACTACAACTTATTACAGACTCAAGTAGATTTTTTTTTGTTTATTGGAAGTATCCTACAAGCTACATATTCATTACTTTGATTCACTCTTTTGACTCCCCATACTGGTATACAACTTACCTTATTGTGTACCTACCTTAGACACACTTACTGTAGTCTACCTTAGTGACTTACTACTGAGGTATACTACAGGTATTATATCCCTTCTATAGTCTTTTTCAGTCTCCTACACACTGGTGGTACAATGGGGTGAACATCTGTTATGCTCAGTCTTGCTGACTAGCCAATAAATGTGCCCCACATTGGGGTAATGCTTGTCAAGGCAGGTCCCTCACACAAAAAGCAACCACTGGAAATCATCAAAAGGCAGTCAAAGAAACAGAAGGCTCACCTGGCTCATCTCAATTCCACTCAGAGAGGAGAGACTCCCCCCCTGCTCTTGATCCCACTCTCTCCAAATCTGCTGAAGTGACTACAGTTGAGAAGCTTCAAAAGTACCTTGCAGATAAAAAGGAACAAGTGACCACTATGAGAGACAGTATCAAAGTGAGCACAAGTGGTCTACACAAGGTTTCCCCTAAGACTCTGGAAATTGAAAACATAGTTGCTGAAGGTGTATCCCAGTCTTTAATGGCACATATTCTCACATAATTGTCATCTGTGACAATACAGTGAACTCTGGAACTGGGACACCAACTCTGCACTTCCAGAAAGTCAGAGTTCATACCTCCACTCCACCACCAGGCAGAACCACTCAGGGTCTCAGCATCCACTTGGAGTCTGTCCAGGACTTGTGCAGACTGTCATCACACTTCCTCATTATATTATTATCATCACTCTTGAGCCTCCAGGGACACTCTGTCATTTCTTTACATCACTTGATTCCATCTCCTTCTTGTTCCTGTTCATACTCCCCTGATGATGATTAGTGAGTGCTTTTCTGCCCACTCTGCTACATATATATACTCATTTCTTACTTCAGATTCCTCAGTTGTACTTTGCCCCTCTTAGGCAGCAGCTGAGTCTGGGAAATCACTGCCCTATTATATATTTTTTCAATCTGAACCCAAGTCCAGTTGGAGAAATGTCATTGTCATCAACTCCAGAGCCACTTCCCATATGGTCCCACACTGATCCTGGTTTTGCACTTACTCCCAGCTTTTTCCCCCTTGTCCTGTTGCTTTCAGGGATAACTCCACCATCTTGAGAAGTATAAAAATGTCCTGACTAATGTCCTCATTCCAAAGTTCCATATTTCTCTCATCTTCATCAACCACCTTTTGGCTGCTGGACTCTCTACCATTTCCCCAGCCAGTTCTAGCATATGTTATATCTAAAAGGGGAGAACCCCTGTTCTCACCAGAATTTATCAACAAGGGCTATACCATGCCAATGTCATCCCAGAATCCCCAAAGGAAGCAGCAGATGCCACTGTGGACATAAACCTTCTCCACTGATGCACAAAACACATTTCCATGGCTTGGATTCAGCACATGCTCAAGTGAGGACAACTCTGGGGAATTGATGTCCTGACTGGAACTCCATCCTTCTGCAAGGCCTGTGCCCTCAGAAAGATTAGGAAGCTCCCATTCAAACTCCTAGAGGAACCCCAACTCCACATTTTCCACACAAATGTCAGAGGTCCAATAACCCCTCAGTCTAGGGAAGTATACAAACACTTCTTCTGTTTCCCTTGGATATATCTCATGAAACAAAGAAGGAAGCACTCCAGATCTAAGATTTCTGGAAGGTTGATGTCCAGATGCTCTTCTGGACAGAATCTGAATAGGAGGGATTCTTCGAAACCTATGTGAGCTTTATCTGAAGTGACAGAGGAGGGGAATACATAAACAAGGCTTTCTGGGAACAACTCCAAAAGGATGGAACACTACATGAGTCATCCACTCCCCACACTCCAGAGAAAAATGGCTTAGTAGAGTGGATGAATCAAATGCTATCCCTACTTGCAAACACCATGCTGGAGGAGTTCCAACTCCCAAAGACCTTTTTGGTAGATGCCATGGCCACAGCTGCCTATATCACTGCACAAAGTCCAACATCTGGACTCCAAGGGGGAAACCCCTATCAGACTCTCTTCCATTGACATGTTGACCCCACTATCTTTCACCCCTTTGGGTGTCCTACCTATGACCATGTATCAAAGGAACAATGTGAAGGAAATTTCTGCTCCCACAGATGGAAGTGCATTATCATTGGATATACCTATGGACAATAGGCCTACAAACTCCTAGATATATTGAACAGTCATCTCCAGCCACCATGTCACCATTGACAAGACCAGAACCATCCCTGCAAATGACCTTTCTCCATGGAATGTCCCCACTGTTGAGGGACAGTTGGATGGACTACTTTCAAGGCAACACAAGCCAGAGTGTCAGAGCTCTGAAGAGGAGGGCTTCAAGTACCAGACTCCAGATCTGCATGGAACAGTGAGAGTTGATGGTGTACCTCTGGATGCTCTGGAGGCACAACAACCAACAAATCCTACTATTAATGACCTCACAGACTACTTCAAAAAACTCTACATGGGTTCACCCCATGCTCCTGCTCCTGTACCCACTCCTGTTTTATCTCCTGTCCAACCCTAACCTCAATCTCCAGAAAGACCTATACCAGCCAAAACTATAGCTGGAGTCTGCAGAAGCAACCAGCAACACCAACAAGCTGACTGGCATTGGGATTACCAATGGGCTGTGGACAAGGAGGCTGTACAAAAGGCCCAACATTGTCACACACAGAAACTAGAACCTGATGCAGAAACTTCAGACATTCCAATGTTGCATTGGAATGTCAACACACTTTATATAACTCACATCCTACATTACACCTTCCCTTTAGTCCATCAATTTGTACAACTGAAGGGTAAGTCCATTTGCTCATGTATCTATGGCACACGCTGACACTCATGTAGTCTAACAGTTCGCTTAGGTACATAATGATAATCAGTCCATTACTTTGTATGACTGAAGGTCTAATGGTTTTCTTAGCTCCAACACTCTACTCCTCCAGACTAAGTTTGCATTCCTGCACATACACAAGTCTGTGTTTCCACATTTGTGCTTCTCTCTAATACTTCCATTCCTGTGCCTTGTTCCTTATCCTTCATACCTTTGACAGACATTTGACATGTCTAATTGTAATTCCACCTTCTGATTATTTCCATTCTTACTCATCTTGACTCCTCTTGACTTGTTCCAATCCTTCTGACTCATATTCTGCCCAACTCCAGTACTCTGGTGTCCTCCATGTTTACTTGTCACCATAGTATAAAAGCCCTTCTTGTATTTTGTATTCAGCAGTTCAAATATCAACTTTGATCACTCCTCTGCTCTGTCCCTCTTGAGTCCCTTGCTTGACACTTGAAGCCGGTCTTCTCATCATCACTCCAACCCTTTGACCTCCTTTGATTACTCTGTTCTGCTGTCACTCCGCCACTCCGCCCCTTTGTAAATACCAGACTGAACTCAGACAAGGGTGCAACACACACACTGAAGCTGAAGTCTGCTCTGCTCCTCCAACAACTCCAGACAGCCATGGAGGAACTCCAATCTTAATACAAACACAGAACACTGGAAGTCTGTAGTGGAGGAGGAACTCCTAAACCTCAAGTCCAATCATGTACATATATGAGATCACCCTCATTCCAGAAGGGGTTATCCCTATAACCTCTAAGCCCATCTTCCACATCAAGCATGACCACACCAGAGATGCCTGGACTCTGTCTGGACCCTTGTTGCCCTCACTACAAGACATGACCTGGAGCTCAACCAAATGGATGTCTCCACTGCTTATGTACATATATGTAGCAGAGTAGGTGGAGAAGCACTCACAATGCTAACAGGGGAGTAGGAACAAGAACATGAAAGGAGACGGGATTAAGTGATGTGGGATAATTATGGAGTGCCTCTGGATGCTCAGGAGTAATCATAAGAAGAGGATGATAAAGTGGGATAACAGTCTGCACAAGGTCCAGACAGATTCCAAGTAACTTTGGACAAATTCTGAGCAGACACTGAGACTCTAAGTGGTTCCACTTGGTGGCAGAGTGGAGTTACGATCTCCAAGTTTCTGAGATTCTGGAGTTGGTGTTCCAGTTCTAGAGTTCACTGTACTGTAATTTGTCACTTATCACAGCATCAGTACTCCCAGACTATCCTAGATTGCACCAGAAAGTCTCCTATCTCACAAACATTGGCTCCTTGATGTATCTCATGCTCAGAACACATCCAGACATCACAGATGCAGTCAGAACCCTCAGCCAGTTTAGTGCTGCACCAAACCAAACACACTGGGAAGTGGAAAAGTGTGTGTTCCAATACATCCAAGCCACAAAGGACATGGAACTCCAGTTTGATGGCTCTGAGATTTCCATGGACATGGACTTTCAAGGATACTCCAATGTGGGTTGGTCTCAGGACCTGGATAACTCCTCCTCCACTTGATTCGCTTTGAATGAAGGTAAGGACGAAGAGGATTGCAAGGAAGAGAAGACCTCTGCACTTACGATCTGAATTCCTCAAGCTTGTCTGCCCCCCGGCTCTCGCTCAGGATGACGCCGTTCTTCAGCTGCTCTTCAAGCCATGCGAAGTAGCAGACCAGTGCAGCACCATCATGGATATGACATTGTCGGAATCCTTGGATCTCAGTGCTGTTTTTGATGGCTTTCATGTCTGCTACAGGGGATGGAACGGTGACTACATTCTCCTAGAAATGCGTATGTGCTGCTTGAATCAGTGGTCCTACAGGTCCGACAAGCAGCATCACAGCTACCTCGCCAAGTACATGGACAACCACAAGGCTTGTCTTGTCTCCAAGCAAAACAGGCTAGATTCCAGTCAGTGAGTCAGGTGTGAATTGTTGGTCGACGAAGCTTACCTGTTCCTTCTGCACCAAGCCTCTGTCCGTCAGAGCTCCAAGGTAGAGCAGAGGTACAAACTCTGACATTCTGGAAGTGCAGAGTTGGTGTTCCAGTTCCAGAGTTCACTGTATTTTGTCAAGAGTGTTGGAGTGCAACCACAGAAGACCAGAGTGTCAGAGCACAGCTACAGAAAGTGGTGTGTTGGAGTGCAGCTGGAGTCACTTGGAACCATGCAGACCCACAGCTCCTGTCTAGAGTCCACTCAGAGTCTGCTCAGACTATCATCCCATCATCTTTCCAAGTCATATTGTCACTCTGAAATTTTCAGGGGTATTTCCATCCTTATCTTACATTGCTTAACTCCCCATTTCACATCCTTTATGTTCCTCAATCTATTCTTGGTCTCCTGTCATTATTAGTGAGCACTTCTCCACTCATTACAGTACATATATATATATATATACTTACTTTTTCCTTTGGATTCCTCAGCCACTCTTTGCCCTCCTTAGGCAGCAACCAATTCCAGGCAATCCCTGCCCTCTTATAGTTTTTGTCAGCATGAACCCTGCATAAGTACACACCACATACTTAGATTACTAAGGTCATTTTGCCTGAGTGGTTGGAAGTCACTGTTGGATACTCATTTAGTAAATTTTATGCAGCTCATTGCAATCATGAAAATAGGTTACTTGACATATGTTAATGATGTAGAAACCTGCAACAATGACTCAGATATGATTACAGGAGGATACCAAAATTTCTCCCAGTCTTGCTAAAGATATATATATGCTCTTGATTTCACATTGACTGCCCTGTGGTCTAGTGGTTATCTTTAACTGCTGTTTACTATCACAGCTGCTGGAATTCTGGTTTGAATCCAGTGCAAGCAATCTTTTTGAGCTCTCTTTTGACTTTTTTGCTCGATCCCTAATCAAGTGCACATGGCTGACGCGACGTTTGTCCTGATGCTTGGCCAACCTCAGACTGGTTATTGGACATTCGACGAAAATCATTTCTCACACGTAGGTATACAGACTCAGAGGCTGTCAAAACCTTTTTCGGCCTTTAGGTCAGCTGAACCTTGGAGCCAAACAAGCGTGTACCATTAGCGGAAGCATGTGGTACCATGCTTGCAAGTTTGCTCGCACACTCACTTCTTCGATTGCTTCCATGGGTGCCATAAGAACTGCAAGGGTAGACACATCAGAGCGGCTGGCTTCCCTTCGGGCGTTGATGCGGGGACAAGACTATAATGTTGGAGTGTTCGTAGTCCCTAGCGAGGACGAGCGTGAGTGATGGTCCGACATGTGGATGTGTTGGCACTGATAGGCGGGGATCAAGACTTCAGCGAGTATCCTTCCCAGGCAGACGAACGACGATCTTTCATTTCGGGCTTCAATGGTTCAGCAGGTGATGACTCACTGACATCCGGGTCAGCGAATACTTGGCATCGGAGCTCACGTATCATGTTTGACTTGTAGGTTGTGCCATCATCACCCTGCAAAACGCGTTCCTCTTTACCGATGGACGGTACTTCCTGCAGGCTGAACAGCAGTTGGATAAGTGAGTTTGAAGGACAGATGTTGGGGCAAGTCACGTCCTGAGCATGGCTTCGCAGGAACTGGAACTTGATGAAGCAAGGCCTACCAGGTGAGCTGTGATACATCGGGAAAGAGAATGCATCACTGATGTCCAATAAGATGTTCCTACTTGGCAAGAGTTTCTGTCGAAAGTAGGTCCTTGGGTTCTTCGCGCCGATCCGGAGTGTGTCCATGTTCTGCACTGATACCCCGCCCCAAGAACATTGAACAGGGCACAAGAATTGGAGTCGATCCGAGCCTCATCTCTGCCGGTAAATTTTCGTCCTCGTCTTCTGCGTGAAGTTCTGCTAACCAATATTGTAGTCGATGCGCAAGCGCTCAAGAGATCTCTCGGAGACTCTGAGCTAGTCCCTCTCCTGAAAAACCCCGTAGACATCGTATGGGCCTCTGACCGCCCCCGAAGGCCCAAGAACAAAGTCTTTGCTCTGGATGTCAAGTATTCAGGTCTGTATGACCCGACTTGGTTCTCTTCTATAGATGGTTGACCCCGCATTAGGAGAGACACTTAGTACTAAGCTCCAGCGCGTTCGCGAAGAAATGGCTAAGAAGAATGCAGCCGCGATGGCGGTCACTTTGCTCGACGAAGTCGCATGGTTGTTCAATCTCCGTGGAACCGATATTGATTTCAACCCTGGTGAGCATATGCATTCCACCTTCGAAGGCAGGACTTAAGTTCTGTCGGACGACGGCAGTCTTCTTCGCATATGCAGTCGTGGAAAAGGACTCGGCTGTGCTGTTCATCGATGAAGTGCAGGTCGACGATGCTGTCAAGGCCCGTCTTGGACAAGAGGTCCTGATCAAACCGTACAGAGACTTCCTGCCGTACCTCGGAGCTCTGACGGACAGAGGCTTGGTGCAGAAGGAACAGGTAAGCTTCGTCGACCGACAATTCACACCTGACTCACTGACTGGAATCTAGCCTGTTTTGCTTGGAGACAAGACGAGCCTTGCGGTTGTCCATGTACTTGGCGAGGTAGCTGCGATGCTGCTTGTCGGACCTGTAGGACCACTGATTCAAGCGGCACATACGCGTTTCTAGGAGAACGTAGTCACCGTTCCATCCCCTGTAGCAGACATGAAAGCCATCAAAAACAGCACCGAGATCCAAGGATTCCGACAATGTCATATCCGCGATGGTGCTGCACTGGTCCGCTACTTCGCATGGCTCGAAGAGCAGCTGAAGAACGGCGTCGTCCTGAGCGAGAGCCGGGGGGCAGACAAGCTCGAGGAATTCAGATCGTAAGTGCAGAGGTCTTCTCTTCCTTGCAATCCTCTTCGTCCTTACCTTCATTCAAAGCGAATCGACCTTGTTCCGTGGTTTGTCTTTCCCGACTATATCTTCTGCTGGCCCGAATGCAGGTCGGTCGTGTTCTGGTCATTTTAATGCTGTGCTATCGCTGACGATGCATGTTAGCTATCATTCATTATTCGCCGGATCCAAAGGACTGTGCAACAATCACGATGGATCAGGTGTGCACGTTTCACGGTAGACACTTCGCCTCTAACTTCCGTCTACCAGATCTATCTGTGTGACTCTGGAGGTATGACTCTAGCTAAGGATATCTTAGATGCGGCGCATCACCTAACTATGTGCTTTTCTAGGCCAGTACCTCGATGGGACGACTGATGTCACTCGTACATGGGTATGTGAAACGAATACACAAGCAGGCGATCCTCAGAATGTCACGACAGCACTTTGGGACACCATCAGCAGAGGAAAAGCGTGCCTTTACGCGGGTTCTTCAAGGTCACATTGCCATCGACACGGCCATTTTCCCTACTGGGACCACTGGTACCGTCTTTAATTTCCTTTAAATTGTGGCTTATTCTTGACATCTGATCCTTCAGGATTCGTTATGTGTGTGGATACGATTTTATGGAGATCCTTACGAGGCGCTTATGAGCCTGTAGAGATTCATGGGCGCGCAGGGCGCTGTGGCAGGATGGTTTGGGTGAGGTTCTATCGCATTTCACAGGTCACGAAATCTTGCTGAGATCGGTTCATTTTCCAGATTACAGGTCCGTCCACCCTCTTCATGTCGGCTCCATCTTAGAAGGTTTAAATGCAGACACGGCACTGGCCACGGTGTCGGCCATTTCCTGAACGTGCACGAAGGTATGCATACAAACGAACAACATGGTGATATCAAGGACATGTACTCACAAGCGCGCTTGATAAGGTCCGCAGGGCATCGGCACTCGCATCAGTAAGTTAGCCCAATTTTAGTTTTGATCGAGACACTGCGGACAACTGATCACGGATCCGTTCGCATTCAGCTTACAACAGCACGCCGCTGAAAGCGGGAATGACCGTCTCAAATGGTGCGGAATACTCCCATCTATAATTGTATTGACCAGAGGCTCATCAACACACGCGACAGAACCGGGGTATTACGCAGACGGACGCTGGGGCATCCGTATCGAGAACGTACTGATCGTTTGTGAGGTCGAGACTCCCAACAACTTTGGGAACGGCTACCTTGGGTTCGAGCGGGTCACAATGGTCAGCTTCTCACTCCCCTTTGATGCGGAATACTTGGAACTGGGATTGACGCGTTCGATCAGTGTCCGATCCAGACGAGTCTGATTGACTACGGTATCCTTACGGCCGAGGAGAAGAAGTGGCTGAATGACTATCATGCAGAGGTGGCGCAGAAAATTGGACCTTTGCTCCAAGATGAACGCGCTCTTGTTTGGCTCACGAAACAGTGTCGGGCTGTTTGAGGGGTGCCACACCTGCGGAGACATACCACTACATTTCGAAGTCGTACTGAGTAGGTATAGACAACATATTGACTGCAAACGCGAGTGTGGTTCGTAGAAAAGCATGGAAAATACTGCAGAAGGACCAATAAACTTGGTACCGTGTTCTAAACCCAGGATCAGATCCCAGTCCACCATGTCATGAGTATTGATATAATTGACGAAGTACAGTGAACTTCGGAACTGAAACACCAATTTCGGAGTTTCGGAAACCTGGAGATTGTACCTCTGCTCCACTGCCAGGCAGAACTGGTTGGAGTCTCAACATCCACTCAGAATCTGTCCAGAACTTGTGTGGACTGTTATTGCACTTCATCATCATCTTCTTGTCATCACTCCTGAGCCCCCAGGGGCACTCCATCATTACCTTACATCACTTAACCCCATCTCCTTCATGTTCCTGTTTCTACTCCCCTGATTATCATTAGTGAGCACTTCTCCACCTACTCCACTACATATATATACTCATTTCTCACTTCAGATTCCTCAGTCATTCTTTGCCCCTCTTAGGCAGTGGCTGAGGTGAGTCTGCTCCATACCTATTTACTACTCATAGCTAATGCTTAGTAGTCTGGGAAATCACTGCCTGTTAAAATCCAGTTCCTCCAGGCTGTCTGGAGTTGTCAGAGGTACAATAATGGACATTGGCTTCAACTTACATCAGGGAACAGTGAAGTGATGGTATAACCAGATGAATCTTACAAACACACATCAAATATGATGTGGAAGGATAAATATTTATATGATATTATATTTTGCTCATCAGATCTTCATCATAAAGATGCTTGAATGATCCTCTGATGCAAGAAAGACAGTTCACTAATGAAGCTATATAATTCTAGGCTGACATTTTGAGAGTATGTCAACCATTGTTATTTGCTATTCAGTCCAAACTCAAGTTGGCATTCATTGATAAGATATTATAATAATTTTGTAGCTCTGAAAAAGGAATATCTAAAGTTGTCATAATGTCACATGATATTGTAATTATATTACACTTGCTGGCCAGACATACATCACAATGATATTTCATGATATTGGACTGATCAAGCTACCTCACTCCAATACTCAGCTACCCACCCTTGTCATAAATATCATGGAATAGTTCTGAAACCAGCCAGAAGCATGGGAAATAATTTGTAAGCACTGTACAGTACATATTATATAAACCCACCCTCTGCTGCTTTTCAAGTTTCTTCACTCTTGTCCTCTGATTTCTTCTTCAGAGGCAGAGTCACTACCCAGGGTGATTCCATCACTGGTAAGTCCAATAAGTTGTGTGAATAAGATTGTAAGTGATTTTCTCTCTCTCTCTCTCTCTCTAATTTTCGCATTTTTGTAGTTTTTAAGTATACTAGTAGTCTACAATGGTAGTCTGGATCTTTTAAGGAATGAAATCATTTTTCACCTATGAATATTGAACCTATGGATGTTGAACATGAATATGAGTGAAGTGAGGTTTAAATTATTTTTCTGAACATCACTTTCAAAAGATATTCCCTGACATAAATGATCATTCCAGATAATGGCTGCAAGTATGTCAGAATAGATCAGGAATGTAAACACTCCCAGAGTGCTTCCCATTGCAGTGATTACAGCCATGATCATTAGTCATCTGTCAAGATCTGGTTCCTCCAGGCTTTCCAGAGATGTCAGCTTCAACTTATGTGTTGCACCCTTGTCCAAGTTCTG
>KN825513.1:0-17400 GCA_000827395.1 Paxillus rubicundulus Ve08.2h10 | reverse complement strand
TTTGGCTATAGAATCTAGTGTGGGCCTGTCCATATGTACACCAACTTTCATCCACTAGCACATTCATATTTGACTTGGATCACTGCCGGGCCTGCCCATACTTTGACCAACACTGAATATACATTCGGCGGGCCCATGACAGGCCTTCCGTATGCATCGTGAAACTGTCAGGCTGGGCCAGCCATATCCCTCGTGATAATATGACTACATTATGTGCTGAACTTGGACAAGGGCACAACACATAAGTTGAAGCCAAAGTCCGCTCCGCCTCCGACAACTCCAGACAGCCCAGAGGACTTAGCATCTTAACACTCTCTATGTTTCCTCAGTTCAAATATCAACTCTAAACCATATCAATCCCTGCCTTCTGCTGAAGTCTCTGACTTCCCTCTGACCTATCCTCTTCAGTCTTCAGTTGAACTTGAGACTGATACTCTGACCTCTTGCCCAAAATCAAGGGACAGGACTCACACAGGGGTGCAGCACATAAGCTGAAGCCAAAGTCCCTTACCCATCTGACCCCCTAGAGATTGTCTGGAACCCTGTGTCCACTTCCAGATTTCCCAATCCATCAGACCTCTCTGGAAATCTCAGGATTGATGCCCAGGTTTTGACACACTGATTTTCATAGTATCTAACACCAGGAAGTTCAATGTTTTGAGGGCCTGAGAATTGATTTCAGAATAGAACTGAAAAAATATTGTATTATACATACCCTTATTGGTAGGTGAGAAATATTATATTTGAGGCATCAAAAATATATTCCAATGCCCTTAAAACATTGAAATTCCTGGTGTGTAACTTGCTTTCTGCAGTGCCAAATGTGTCCGAAGTTGGGGATCTGGCACAGCTCACGTTGTCAGATTTATCAGAACTCCAGACACCCATCGGCTTTGTAGTGTAGTGGTTATCACTTGAGATTCTGATTCGGATACAATCATTCCAGTATTCTCAAAACCCAGGTTCGAACCCTGGCAAGGCCTTGTCTTTTTTGCGTTGGGAGTTCAGTTACCATCACGTGAGTCTCGTGCTACGATATTACGTCATCTGTCTCTCAGGACCCGCCTAATTGACGAGTCTTGGTTGACTCCTTCCCACCAATATCTCGCAGGCTCGATTGTCTGCGAACGCAACAAATTTTGTGATCTTTCCTGCTATTATATGCCAACAAGACCCATACATACTCTCCGGAAAGATCCTACTTCAGAAGCAAAAACATTCCAAACCTCAGCATATCATCACCCCCAGCATGGACACCAACACAGCACAGAATCCCTCCTACTCGACGTTCCAGCCGAGTCGCTCACCCATATCACTTCATATCTCACACCGCCCTCCCTTCTTACACTCGCCACGACTTGTAGATCCCTCTATGAACACGTAAAGGATGACAACACTTGGCTTCGGGCATTCCTAAACCAGTTCCTCTCCATCAGTCCCGAGCGTGAGCTCGAGAACGAGAAAATACTCTCCTTGAAGAGGATGGAGAATACGTGGCGCAAAGAGTTCATCCTGCGGTATAGTTTCAGGCGGTACGTTCTTCAGGACTAATCGGTCATGTAAGGCCCACTCAACCCGCCCCTCATCAGACGCTGGGAGCGTTCTCGGAACCCCACGCTCACCCATACCCCTCAAGACTCGACGATCGACGGAGTGCACCTGATGTCGGATAATGGCCTCCTCACATCGTCCATCCAGTATGGCATTGTTGCGAGATCACTACCTCTCAGCGGTAAGATCTTGAAAGGCTACATCGACGCCTCCGGGACCGGATTGGGCATTGGGAACCCCAATGCCGAATTTACGCCGAACGTCTCCGCGTGCGCAATGTTATCTGATGGTGGCACTGCACGCGTATTCTGGGGCAAACGCAACGGCGAAGTCGCAGTGACTGTAGCAAACAAAGTCATGGATTCGGGCCGCGCCGTACCCAGGTTCATCAGATGCAGCGTCAATGACCAACACGAAAGCGCCGTTCAGCAACTACTCCCAGACCCCACTTCCAACACACTCGTGTCTGCCGGAGCTGATGGCCGTGTCAATTTATGGGACCTCAGGACTCTTGCACTCATGTGGTCAAGTGGAAAACAGCAGGTTTCACTTGTTGCGGACCCAATTATCAGTATTGCAGGTAGCTTGAGCGAGGGTTTCATCGCTGGCGCACTGAACAGCGGAGACGTCCTCCTCTTCAACCTGGAGGTGCAAGATACAACTGGCGAACATCTCACTTTTACCCCTCGTCAACTCAGGGTCACCGCTCCAATTCATGGCGATAATCATCAGCCTCCCGCTCAAACAGCTGGATCAGCACCAGAACAACGTATCGCAAAGACGTGGTTATACCGCAGCACAGAATCCAGCGCGTCGCTCTTCGTCCAATATTCCAATCATTCGTTACTCTACCGTGTTTTTGCCGACATGCAATCCGGTCAAATGACGATCACCTGCTTTGGGGACAGTTCCTTCGGCAGTATCTCTGTCGTAGAGCTGGTTACATCCACTCAGGAACGCGACGGGAACACGGTGATCATCGGTGATCACCTAGGATTTATTAGCATCTACGACGCCAACGTCCCCTTATCTTCGCAATTCCCTATCGCACCTGTGCACAAGTTTGAGGCGCACACAGACGGAGGCGTCACTGCCATATCTTGGAGCCCCATGGTGTTCGCCACTGGCTCCGCACGCGGGACCACCACAGTTTGGGACACTCTCACACTCTCACCTCTACGCTACTTCATGTCACCCGCTCCTCGCCCCGCACCTGGACACGACTGGGACGGCGTTAGCCAAGTACTGCTCGATAAAGAACTCGTGGTGATCATCGTAGGAAATCGGGCTATGACATGGAATCTTGGGCAGGCCCGCGGACGCGAGCACAAGCATAAGAAAACCAAGCACTCCCATTCTAAAAAGAGCCTGACCTCAAAGGGTCAAAGTAAGTCTTCCTTTGTGTCTATCCCTACGCCGTCATCTAACTCCTTGGGCAGAGCAATACGAGATGCACAAAGATATCCATGAATCGTTCGGGGAGCTCGAGTATGAGAGAGCCCATGTCCAACGTAGATATGGCCACGAGCGAGAGCACAGATCCACCTTAGACTCTCTTGGTCTCTCGGAGTTGGAGGCCGTCGAATATGTTCTGATGCTCTCGCGCCAAGAGGAAGAGGATCGTCAGCTGACGATGGCAAGGGAAGAGTGCGCATTTGAAGGCGATTTCGATGATTTTCGCGGTACCTCCTGGTCACAACTATCCACACAGGTGTCGTCACACGCCTCGTCCTCGAGCTCTACCTGCCATTCGGATGCCCACCAGTATCCCCGCATCGTGCATACGAGCTTGAATGAGAAAGCACAGGTGTCTCCGCCCTTCGTTCCAGAGCCAATGGAGGCGGGCACAACCGTCAGTCCGCTAAGATCGCTGACCACAGCACCAGGAACACCTTGCAGTGCGATTGCTATGCGTAGCACGTCTTCATCCTCCCTAGAGGACTTTCCAATCATCAGCCCCACCCTCTCTTCAATATCCAGCTCTAGAGGCATGTCCGCACCGCACCTTGTGTCTAGCAGCCCCGATCGATCTCGTTCAGCATGGTGCACGCCCCTCCAATCCAACCCACCTTCCCCCGGCCCGTCAGCCCCCCACTCTTGCATCACCATTCCTGTCGTTGCCATGTCTCACCTAAGCGCCGACATTGCACAGAACAAGACATCCAAGGTCGAACAGAATTTGCCTGATTCGGAGGAGATGGATGATGATTTGAGATTGGCGATTGAATTGAGCCTCGCAGAGGCATGTAGCAGAGGGGAGGAGGTATGAACATGATTTTGGTTGACTATGTCAACAATAGATAGATCCAAGTATCTTGATATGCCTTTTTGCCTTGATGATATGATTATCCTCGAACGTCTAACGCCTACTACGACTTGCTATAGGTAACTAGGATCAAAACTACTGAAAGAGTTCAAACGGCAAGACCAACTTAGAAACAAGGCAGAGCGGGTGCACCAAGGAAAATGTCCTCTGTAGATATCGTCAACTTCGTCGTACAGTCGAGTGGTTCTAACAACTCGATTACTTACACAGCGTCGAATCCATGCTATTCCGTCCACCATCAGAAATCTGATCACGGAAATCGTCCTCTGTGAGCAACTGCGCATCGAGGATCTTGCCCATATGTGTAGGTGCATAGAGCATCCCTTTTGTACGCAAACCGAACAACTTCTTCAGCGAAGGGATCGGTGACTCTTGGAATGAGCCAAGAGCCCTGGGCGGGCGATCTTCTGGTTTGATGAACCCATCACTCTGGATCGTGAAATCCCCGTCAGCTTCGAGGTCTCTGGCCTGGAGACAAAGGAAGCGACACAGTTGGATATACGTCTTGTAGTCGCGCAGGTACAGTTGTCCCGCAAAGACGTTGAGATGATCGACAACTTGAGGGAACAACGAAGCAGTCCAGGTATCGGGGACAGCTGGAATGCTGTATAGCTTCAGATCGTCGCATGGTCGCATGGACTGAACGGTGCGAGGGGTGTATATGTGAAGGTGAACCGTCTTGCTGAACCTGATCTTTGGAAGCAATTGATGGGCTTCGTATGGGCTAACGACGACGAGAATTGGGGGTTGGACGACATGGCTGGAGATGACCCAGTTGACTGCACGTAGATACTCGTCAGCTTTTGCTCCTGGTCCTAGCTTGACAGTATTGCAGAAGTCCGCAGTGGCAAAGACACCATCAGTCCAGCGGTCAGGCTCTGTGAAAGCTGCTGAAGTATTCTTGAGCGATTCGAAGACCTTGAGGAAAGCGGTAGATCCTTGGGGAATCGAGCCCAGCTGCACGAAGGTTTCTACGTCGTGATGAAGCCGATGGCTTTCCACAGGAAGCTTGGGGGGTCGTTCAGGTTGATTCTCCTGCTCTATTTCATATACGACCTCTCTTTCTTGCTCCTCGTCCATCCCGGAGAGACCAATATATGGAATCCCAAGGTCAGCAAGTCTTTGTTGGATGAGTGGGTCGCTGGTGTCAAGTTGACCGTCAGATTGCGCTGGGGCATAAAGCGTCTCCAATGATTTTGCCTCTGGCTGGAGCCACGCCTCGGCGAGTTGTTGGGATGTGAACTCGTTGCCACAGTAACTAGACCAAGCGTCATAGCGGGATGCATGATCCACTCCTTGCTGAGCCCATTGAGGAGCACGGTGCTGGATCTCCTCACACGTCTCCAGGATTGTCCACCGTAAAATGTCCGCAGCGTCAATTACATCCGTGTCGTCCTTAGAGCTGACGGATCGTATGCTCTGGTCAACTTCTCTAGGCGCGAAGAACATGACCGAATGTCCATGTCCAAGTTTGCGCATGCGCATACATCCTATATACCTCAGGTCACGTGGGTGATATAAAGAATGACTGCTGTCTTACCTTGAGCCAGACGATCCTTGGTGACCTTGGGGCCTAGTGTGACAGCAGCCCGAAAACCAAATGGGAACTTGATGTCAGTGCCCCTCGTATGGGCATCGTCAAGATATACGACACACTTGCCCAGCTGTTGAGAAAACGGAGAGGATCGCAGAGGTTGTGTAGTTCCATTCCTGGCATACACCGTCAACTCGTCGTCGTCGTCGTCGAAGTAGATAGCAGCCTGCGCATCCTGTTTCAACCCCAGCCAGGCAGTGGCCAGTGCGAAATTGCTAAGTTCCAGCATCTGCGCACCGACGTCCAACAACACCCGTATCTCGGGACTCTGTGAGACAAGCAACTCCAGGAACTCCCGAGCTGTTCGACGTTCTCCGTTTTCCCTTGTGGTGGACATATAGTGGCAGTTTTCCCGTTGCAGGAGGTATGCGAGCACTTTTGCGTTGGTAGCGAGCTGATGGTCATGATCACGCTGAGTGATGGAAGTCGGTAACAAATAGCGACCGTCATTGGTGCCCGAGAATCCTGATCAGGGTACCCTCCGTTAACATGCTAATTGGTGGTATGTCGAGATATGCTCACCTGTCGTGATACGGACTTTTTCTTCGGCAAGGTCCCACCCAGAGCAAGAAAGCTTTGTGGGGAATTCTTTGGTTTCTTTCGGGAACACGACCCTCGAAAGGTAAAAATCTACAACCGTCTTGTTGCTTGCAAACAGCGGCACCAGACACTGTTTCCACTGCTCGGAGGACTTGATATTGATACCATTGACATGCCAAAGGTTACGTGGGACGTCATGAGGCGCCAAGTCAGTGATCCACGATTCGTACTCTAGCGCCGGGTTGCGTTGCTTGAGTAGGATCTTGAAGCAGGACATCAGCTGCTCCTCGGTGAGGCAATTATAATAGTACGAGAGGCAAGTGAGCATGACGGCGACGTCGGGATGTCCAAACTCTGCTCTCGGCGCCGGCGAATCCTTGGCTCTGTACGGGACTGCAAGCATGGTTCGTGACGGGAAAAGCCCGTAATCGACTCGCCATCGTCGCTCCCGAAGAGCAAACAACAAGATCCCAGAAGCCAAGAGGCCGCGTAGCAAGAGTAATCCACCCCAAAGAATGCTGTTTCGAGAATACTCCTTTACCATTTCAACTTTCAAAGACGTCATGTCCTTGCCGGTTATGAAGCAGCGAATGGCGTCTCTGAGCTCTGAACGCACTTGATTGAAGCGAAAGCTCGGGAGGAGACCATCCATGACATCATTGGCTATCCGTGACACTAATTCAAGACCAGCATCGGCTTGCAGGATGCGCAC
This sequence comes from Paxillus rubicundulus Ve08.2h10, assembly GCA_000827395.1. NCBI lineage: Eukaryota > Fungi > Basidiomycota > Agaricomycetes > Boletales > Paxillaceae > Paxillus > Paxillus rubicundulus. Next base: position 10,677 of record KN825513.1, on the reverse strand, counting down.
GCAAGGGAATGATCCGGAGGCACCGCGCCCGACCTCCATTCCGCGGGGGAACTGATCCCGAACGGAGGACGCATGCTTCTTCACGAGGTCAAGAACTTGCTGAGTAGTCGTCCACCGCTCGGGGGATCCTTCCACGGCGGCCTGACAGCCCATCGTGTACAACAACTGGTAGCGGACATGCAGAATCTCGTCGCTCTCGTCTAGAATGTCTCGGGCATGCGAATGAAGCCATCTCTGAAGTTTAAGCAACTCGTCGGCCACGTCTTTGTGTTCCCCCAGTTGTTTCTCCACGCTCATGAGTTTGAGGGACAAGAGGTGGTCCGGTTGGACGACGAGAATTCCACCCTCCTGCATACATTCCCCCATGATCTCGCACAGAGCACCGACCTGCTCCCGGCCAATCTTGAGGGAACGAGAGAACGGCAAGTAGTATATGCGCCTGTTCGTGAGTCCGCCAAGGCGCTCGACAAGCAGTTGGAACATCTGCCCCGCCAATGCTTTTGGGACAACGACGCGAACTAGTTGACTGCGGTCGGCAAGAGCAGCAACGGAGATGGGGACGATCACCGACGATTTTCCTTCGCCCATGTTCAGCTGGATGGCCGTGTTCTGACCCGATTGCGGTAAAATCATCTCTGAGGCAATTTCTGCCTGGATGCGGCGAACGAGGAAGTTGCCTTCTAGCTGGATTATCCAGGGATGAGTGCTGAGCGCTGCAAAGTTGGGAAACATAGACATACCTGGATAAGGAGCCAGTCCGGATGTTCCTCTGCTTGCCACCCAACACAGCCTTCATTCAGAGACTCCTTGAAAAGCTCCTCATGCTGGTTTTTCACAGCGTGAAGCAGTAATCTACGAGAGCGCTGCAGCCTCAAGACGAGGAGAGCGAAGGACGTTAGATACTCTCTCCAATCATCAGGTAGAACGATAAGAGATATCGATGCCAAACATTGCAGCATAGCCTTCACCGTGATACGAGGCCACTGACCCGATTGGCTGACGGCATGTTCATTTGTGAGCTGTGGATCCAATGACTGCTTGAGAACCTGAAAGCATTGCAAGTATAGTCGTCGCATTTGAGTATAGTGCTGTGTGAGCACCGCTCTTGTCTGTTGGGAGAATCCTGGCCTAGCGGGATAGGTTTCGTTGCACAAGGCTTCCTTGCTAAGGCGCAAGTCCTCGGTGTACTGTTCTTGGAAGCGACTTTTCACGTTGGCGCGTAGCCCGTCTATAAGTTGCCTTAGTCCACCAGACTCCGACGATACCTCCGAGTCATCATCACGTGGCGGCACCAAGGGAAGGCACGGAAGGCACGGGAGATGTGGAACCGGATGTTTGAATAGTTGGCCTAGAGTGACGACTGGAGCACCTGACGTGTGCCTGCCAGGGGAAGGTTTGAAGGTGAAGCTCTGTAAAATGGGGGCGGGTGCACGAGCGCGATCCAATATCTGTTGGACGTGGAAAAGGTGCTCCTTGAGTTGCAGGTTATGATAACAACTAGCGAACAGAGGATCGAGCTTGTTGGCCAAGCTTGATAGATTATAACAAGAAGCGCTCAGAGAACGACAAGATGGAGGAAACTCGCATGGCCACCCGGAGAGTAACTCTTTGACGGCAGCGTCGAGATCGCTGGACAAACGTTGACGATATGCGGAGCATCGGCGCGCCAACCATTCGGAGTCAGTCTCGAAAAACCTTCGGGGAATGGACCATTCCGGACTCTCCTCGAGCACACGGGTGTCAGAGGAGATATGCTGGCGCAACATAGGTATCGAGGGCTCGAACTCGTTTGAAAGGTGGTAGGACTCGTAAGGCGGAGGATCTATGGCACCGAATGCAGGAATGGTTGCGAACGCCAACAGTGTTGGGACAAGATCTTGGCATTTGGGGGAACCGTACGCCATGGCAGCAAGCGAGAATAGCAGTTGAAACTGCCACTGCTGTCTTACGTCGCTCCTACGGCATGTATTGTAGGCTGTGAGCCACATCTCGGGCAAGTCTGGACGTAGCCAATCTTTGTCATAACGTAGGGCGAACCGTGGGGCATCTCCATGCAAAGTCATGCCCCACGATTTCAGCCGCTCTAGGATGTCGCCAACCGTATCTTGCATATGCGACCATTTGCCAACAGCAGATGAAATGCTGTATGCGCGATACTCATTCGCTCCGCACACTAGGTCCCTTGAGGCATGAGTGGCGTCACATTTTTCGCTGAGAACCGGTACAGAGAATGGGCGTGGGTAGAGCGGTGCTGCACGAAGGGAAGCACGCTCAAGAAGATGAAGTTCGGGGCTCGGGAATCCTTTAAATGGACAGAGGGGTTTATCTTTATCTTCACGAAAAATCAAAATCTGATCCCGTTCCCATATCTTCTTGATCGACTTGGCTGCGAAGTACAGTCCATGGTGTTGAGCAGCAGCTGGAAGGCACGACCATGTTACGTCTTCCATTCGCAGTAGATGGGCAGGGTACCACACCCTTTTTGGAACCAAAGATCCGATCGAAGACAATAGCTCCGCAGCGCGGGAGTCAATCTTCATGAAAGATTGGCAGCTGGCCGATTCTAATATAGACAGTGCTTCTTCTGTGCCCGTCTTGCCCGTCAGCGGATCGATAGTACATCCACTGCTGGTCACCGCATGTAGGTAAGCTCGATAGAGCTTGTTCGTCAGGCTCACATCCCCCGTAAGGCATTTTAGCTCCGTGTCGACCTTGTAAGTCTCATAAGTCACCCGGCGAAGAGAAGGCTGATGAGTCTCAATGTTGACCTGGACGTGATGACCGTGCGCCTTAAAGGAAACGTCGCCATGCGGTATGAGAACACACCGCGGAATGAGGTCCTCTTCGGGCTGAGATTTCGGCCGGAGGACAAGCTGGTTGACAAGACCGAACATAGTTCCGATAGATTGGTCCTTGTCGTATACCATGTCCGGCATGTTGACAGACTGAAGGTCTCCATCGTCGTCGACAAAGAAGGAAATGCCGTAGCGGGGCAATTCAACGACAAGTCTAGGTGCGGGGATATCTTGAAACGCCTGGTAAGGGAAGGACATGATCAAAAGATTATCCCGACGTTCCAGTGGCTTCAGGAGGTCTGATATGATCGTCCAAGTCTGACTTCGGATGTCAACGAGCATGGCGGAGCCTTTGCGCATGGAATACGCGCCCGGTGCGAGGTAGATCTCCCAGTTGTCTGGTCGGCATTCCCAAAGCCTATCGAGGGGACGGATTTCGATCGTCCAATCAGAGAGACTGAGCCAGTGGGCGTGGTCCTTGACCAAGGGAGCTGGGATGTCTTCCTTCAGCTTCCCCTGAGGAATCAGCTCGAAAAGATGACCATCCTTTTCTGCCTTGATCTGTAGCTCGCCGCGCTTCATTGCAAAGTGAACCTATGTGATGCGGTCAACAAAAGTGCCCGCATAGAGCGCCAACTAGTCTTCGCACCTGCCAATCTGAAATCTGACCTCTTGTTGTGTATTCCATTCCCGGTATACTTCCAGGAAGAACGTCGAGGATACGCTGCTCCGAAGTGTCAGCGAGTTCCGCGATGTGCATAAACCACCCAACGTACGCTTCCAAAGATCAATTCGTAGATGGGATGCCCAGTGAACTCGCGAGGCAAGGTACCTAATGGTTTACCTTCCACGAGCAGCGCGCCGTCGAGAAGATTGAAATGTACCTCTTGCGACCGTCGTCCCTCCGTACCCGCAGTATGGCATGTAAACCACCGGGAATTCGGGTGGTCTAACTGCCTCCACTGCGAACCTGGCTGGTAGGCATTCCATACGCCTTTGACGGCACAGTCCATGCCTTCGCTGCTCTCCTCGATGCGCTCGGCCAATATTTCCTCCAATATCATGGATAAACGGCGGTCTCGTTCATGTAGTAGTCGTGACTCCTCTGGGATTCCGGTAAGCACCGCTGGCGTGCTGTCATGGATAGTGATTGCACAAGTGACCAAAATTTCCACATCTGCCTGAGAGGAGAGCTGTTCCCTCGTGTTCTCTCTGTCGACGCCGAACGTGCTACGACAAATGGCGGCTATGTCGCGAAGTCGCTCACGAATCTCCTCGTCTTTGACTTCTTGGACCTTCAGCGAGAGTTCTTGGACCCAGGAGAACGTCTTCTTGCGTACTTCACGAAGAAGCTCGTGGGCCCTAGCCTGCACACTGGAAACCCGGTTCGTGGCCAACAAGCGGTTAATCAGGAAGGAAACCGACGCCATGGTCACCCCTTCCAACCAATTCGCTTCCACGCTCGACAGAAACTCTTTGATTTCGCCTAGTAAGGCGTCACAGAAAAGTGGGTTTGCCAAGTCTCCGTGCCACGCCCATTCTCCTGATTGCGAAAGGTGTCCAACTTGTCCGGCAGCTTGAGCTAGAAGCAGGTGGACCCCGTTGTGCCGGAAGGTCAGAGTTCGAGCACGGAGCTCCCGCAAGATGTTCGACCACTGTAGAGATGAGCCGCTGCGCAAGTGCCCAAACGCGATGAACTCGTGAATGGAGAGGCCCTCGTGGCAATCTTCCTGGTTCGCTATGACTTCGTTGGAGGTGTGCGACGTGCCTTTGAGGTATCCTTGCAAGTTCTCGTAAGCCCCATCGGGGAGTTGATAGGTGCACATGTCGGAGTTGTCAGACTTTGTGAAAGGCTCTGAAGTTTTGGTTTTGGATACTTGGTCCCACCCATAGAAGTTGAGCCCGTTGCTGAGACAGACGAGGTCGTTCGTAGCTGGGATAGATACACCTCGATAGTGCGTTCTCATAAATGGCTTGGTGTTCGACGCCAGAGTGACTCGTGACCTCGCATGCTGCTCGTGGTAGGACTGAAGGGCGTAGTAGTCACCGAGGAGGATGTATGGACTTTCGGGCTGTTGAAAAGGCGAGCAGAGATCCGCCAACAGATGGAACGTGGCCGATCGCCACATATTGAATGAAACAGGGCAATCTAATTCGAAGACAACCATCGCGGCGGAAGCTGGCAGAGATGGCAATGGCCACTCGTGGATCTCTATGGTCATGCTGTCCCTTGCCTGCTGTTGTTGGCATTTTGAACACCACCATGAACGATGATAATGACCAGAGAAGGTATGACCCATAGCTGCAATTTCTCTTCCAAGCTCGGCATGCCGAGCATTCTTCCTTTGCAGCTCTTCAAGTTTCTCATCATGAACACGTTGAGCGTCCGCCTCAACGCGAGCCTTCAGGGTTTGCAGTTTGTGTGAGGTGCGATAGTAGCGCACGGAAAAGCTGTTGTCGTCTATTGTCCTAGAAAAAACGGACCAGCCATCCCATGCCCGACTGTGGCGGTCACGAATGTACTTATACACGAGGCGAAGACGATGAAGGCTTTCGGATTTGCGAAGGATAAGCCGTTCAAGATGTACCAAAGGTACTTCAGGCGAGTACTCCTCAAGCATGGGAATCTGCTTGACCACTAGTTTATCAAGGGCAACCCAGAGCTCAATCGACGTGAGAAACATGATGGAGAGTTCCTCGGGGTTGTTCTTGTATGCCTTCCAAGCTTTGGACGAGTAGTTTTCTACTAACGTCTCGAGTTGCACGCATGCCACTTCCACATCCGCGACGTCAGCAGCCAGGATGGGAGTGAGCCAGGCATCGATACCCCGTTCGACTTCTTGTTCAACATCGTGTAGAGTAAGACACGGTTCAGCATGGTATGCATCTTCGAAGAACTTTCCATCCGAAGACAGGAAGTCTTGAAGAGTTCCGCGATGGGGATGCTTGGGGGCGAAGGAAGTACGGGAAAGCTCGGTTCCTTGATTCATAAGGGCATTGGAAATATAACCTCGACTCGCGAGCAGTGACAGCTGAATATCTTTCAAAGGATCGAGCTCGGAGGGGGTCCAGGACGGGGACATTGCTTGGGATCTCTGTACTTTCCCCCACCTCTCCCCCAGGGTCTTTCGAATCCTGGTACATGTCCGCAGCGTCTTCTGCGAAAGCCAATCAGACGCCGATGTGCCTAGCTTCATCAGGCGCCTGCTCATTTTGGTGGACATGAAATGAAGCAGTTCGCTGGACATGTCTGCCTCAATCGCCTTCTCCGCCAGCTCATCCATGAAGAATATCATGAACGCCTTGTAAGTGTGTAACCCAAGAGCAGCGCGTTCTAACGTGGTTTGTAGCAACACTCTGATGACCAGCCAGAGCGATGACCGACGCCAGGGTAGCCGCGAGTTGGTCCAGACGACGTCATCTCCAATACGTTTACTGGTGCGAACGATGTCAGCGGGGCGACCAACGCCACGCAAGATGCCAGTCAGTAGCTCAGTGACATATCGTGGATCGACTGTGTCCCGGGTTTCTTCGACATCTTCTCCCGCCTTCTTGGCGATGGGAAGTGCGTCGGGGATGGTATCATGATTCATGTGCACGAGAAAATTGACTAGCTCGGAACGAAAGTCTTTGTTCTCGAAGAGATGGACAGGAACTTCGATAGCTGGTCCAGGATATGAGCACACGAGCTTCCCTCGTGCGCCCATGACCGCCTCTGCTTTCGGCGATACTTCAAATGCTTCGAAGAGCATCTGAGTTTCTTGTTTCCTGAACACGACGGCTGCGTTCTGCGCTCGGATTAAATATACGTTTACATCTGTATGGCCTCAGTATTTACTCTTTCTATCAGATTTTTAGACAAACATACCTCCTACATCCATCGACTCGAACTGTGATTCAAGCTCCTTGCCACACAGTTCACGCGCTCGCATGGTGGCGGTGAGGTTGGATAACATTGCCAAGATGTGGTTCCATTCGGGACCATGCTCGTTGCTGACATACCTTCCATAGGCACGAGCAGAAGAGAGAATCGCTTGAGATAACCCTAGATCCATGGAGATTGAATGATCGTCCCCAGCCGGGAGACGCAGAGGACAAAAGATATGAGTGAGTAGATATGGTAGGTCGTCGATCTCTGGATCTGTTGACATTGTGGATGGTTTTGCGTATGGTTATGTTGTTGTTCTCAGATTTGAAGGAAGGATGCGATAGCAGAGAACCAAGGCTATAAGGTGCCCTCTATAAAGGTCCTCCAGCGCTTAGGTCCTAGTGGGTCCCAGCCCTCGAGGCATCCCTGTTTCGTTGATCTGCGTCCACGGATGTGTCAATCCAAATCACGGCAGGGAAACTCTTCAACAGGAATAACTCGCCTTGTCCATTGGACAACCACGACACTGCTTCGAGCTTCTGGCTAAGAAGGGCGTCTTCGGAATCTCGTCGTGACTGGACACACCGCTCTAGGTGTACCACTGAAAAAGTTTAGTATCTTTTTCTGCGCGGAACAAGAATCGCCACTGGGACATCCCACAACAATCATTTGGAAGGTACAGGACTCAGGCTCGGGTTGGCGCAATCATGAAAATGTATACCCTTTGGGCAACGGGCACACTAGTGGCACAGGTAGTTTAGTATTGGTCGTGACTAACGTGGTCACTGGCCAGGAATAGGCTCGGGTGGGTGATGCTGTAGAGACCAGCAATATTGTGGGCCGTGCACGTTACCGTTCAGATTAGACAGGCATCTTCAGTAAATTATAGTAAGAACGCGATTAACACAACACAAACACCGCTCACCAGCCCGCGGGTACCAACCCTATGGAACCCCCGAATGTTCCTTGAGCCTCTCAACGCGCTTTCAGGAATCCAGTTGTACACTGTCCCGCTCCCAAGTCTATCCTCCAGCCATGCAGTTGCGCTCTCACCAGCTGCTAGCATGCCTAACACGTCGTGACACCGGCACAAGAATTTACAGTACTCTTGTTTCCAGAATTAATTGATGTCCGCACTACCACTGACCAGACCGGTGTTTCAAAATTCAAAACAAAGAAATTGCATTCGTTGTATTCTACCATCTACCAGCTGTCCATCCACCACGAAAACCCCTCAGAAATATTTCCCGAAGCTCCCAACAGCATGGGCGACTAAGACGAAGAGATTTTTAATTTCGTCAAGAATGTTCAGACTTGATCTGGGAGTCGAACGACGCGTTGTCCAGTGATGGTGAGGGATGGTCATACAATCCTTCGATCAGTCATTACTCGTACAATACAGCCCGTTCCCGCTACTTCCGTCAACTGCAGGGTTATGTTTAGCGTGTACATAGATAGGGAGCGTACATGGACCACATACCTTCTCATGCCATCCAAGCAACACGCTCCCGCTCACATCTCCCCATCCTGGCATGCCCATGCCCTTGTATATGTACTTCATCAGCGTATCTTGCTCGTTCTGTGCTAGCGACCTTAGCACATTCGGGATGTCAGTCGCTTTCGTACTGTTTAGTACCGAAACGACCGTTTGTAGTGCGAGGTTCTAGAAACATTTCAATGCCTTTGCTCCACGTTCGTCACACCCGTGCGGGGAGCAGACCTTGGCTTCCTCGACACCCAGTCCATACGGCGGGCTATCTAGCGCTATATTCAGTGCGCCTGTGATATCCCCCCTGTATTCGATTGTGTGGTGGGATCGTGATAGGTGTCTCTGACAGTGGCGACGTACTTGTTGAGTGAGTTGCGCACTGCTGCTTGCTGCTGCTTGGTGTCGCTGAGGACTTGTGCGGAGTCTCGTGGGTCTGGCTCGTAGAGCTCGCTCTCGTGGAGCACGTCTTCATCGTATGCATCCACGTCTATTTTGCGGAAAGACATGATGTGGTGATCAGATTGTCCTGCAATGGTTTCTTGCAAAGGATCACCATCGTGGCGCTGCCAACGGTGCAGTACTAGATATTCCCACGGCTTCGTGTGTCCCCAGTGTTCGTGTTTCGACTCTGGCGCACTCAATTCAAGTCGCGAAGGCTTTTTTGGACTTAGGCTGGTGGGAATGTCACAAGTAGGGCTGTATATTTTCTTTGACAGAAATCGAGCAGCTCGTTGCACAAGAATGGCATCCATAGTGCTCGAGGGTGATTTCAGGTACTTTATAACACATACCTGGACCACACATCAACCGTACAATACAATAATGTTGATTTGGATGAAATACATGGCCATAAACCTGAAAATAATTTCTCCGAGGGCCTTTAATCATAAGGATCAGCCACAAAATGAGAGAGGAGGATATGTGTAACATAGGAGTGACTCTGGTCGAAATAGGAAAGCCTGAATTCAGTCTCCGTCATGCCGAATTTCCTGTTAAGATGCGCCCACTACTATCGTTGACTTGGTAATGCAAATGAACATGCACTTCTGTTCTGCGTCCCAACAACACATGAAGCTGCAAAAAATAGCACATGATGTAGATAGAAGTCTAGGCTACCCCTCATTGCACCCTCATATTTTTTTGAAGCACTACTGTCTTCCGTCCGACGAGGAGTGAGATAAGGGTTTGGGTGGGGTTTGTGGGAGAAAATCCGTCAAATGTCACATTAGAGCCTGTACGGATACTGTAGAATGGCAACTTGGAGGATTGTTCATGTTTGGCCACTGGCTGCAGTTCTCGGCTTCACGTCTGGCCGTGGTGTCGGAGTTGAAAGTGAGCTTTGCCTCTGAACCCTACTATGCCTGCCTGCAATGATCCTTATCCTGCTGCTCAGTGTCAGCAAATCTGGAAAGCCTTGCCCAACCTGATTCTAAACTTTTCATTGTGTGTTGCTGCTATCATGGCTGAAGCAACTGTTGAAGGATCTTTGGAGAAAGCTAGGTGGACTCCAGGCAAGGTCACTGCCCTCGTTGATTATCTCCATGATCATTGTGCCAAATGCGGTGAGGCTGGTAACTTCAAAGAGACAACCTACAACGCTGCCACTGCTGCCTTGAGACCCCTTTACAATGGTATTGGTGCCATCAAAACTGGGAAGATGGTTGGGAGCAAGTGGGCTACAGTAAGTGATCGTCGTAATCTACCTTTAAACCACATACATATACTCAGTCATACATAGCTCAAAGCCACATATAATGTGATAGAGTCTTATCATTGTCAATCAGGGGTCCATTGGGGCAATGATTGTGGTGCCAATATTCAGGGAGAAGATGCAGCAGCATTATGGACCCAGTATCTTGAACGAAAGGTCCAATGCTGTCTCTCTACCTCCCCCATTCAGTATACTTACCTACACCATTTTCTAGGGTTTGGCAGTGATGAAACCATTCCGAAATAACAATTGGGGGTATTATGAAAAAATACATGAGATCTTTCCCTCCGGTGGTGCAACTGGCAGGTCTGCCTTCAATGCTTCGAGATCAGCCCTTCCAGGTGTCACTGAGAGCATGGACATGGTCCCCGGGTCACCTAGTTTGGCAGTGACCAAGACATCATCTGAAAATGCTACTGATGGCTCCAGTACTAACAACAGTGCATTCATAAGTATTTCTTCTGACAATACCCAGTGACCCATTGACAGTGCATGCAGTCTCCTGAGCAGTTAGCACCCCCCATCAATTACTATCATCCGAACAAATGTACTTTATCCACCATGTCTCCCAATGACTGACAAAATACAGTGAACTCTGGAACCGGAACACCAACTCCGCTTTCCCGCGACCCGGAGTTCGTACCTCCACTTTCCCGCGATTCCGGAGTTGCACCTCCGCTTTCCTGCGACCCCGGAGTTCGTACCTCCGCTTTCCCGCGACCCCGGAGTTGCACCTCCGCTTTCCCGTGACCCAGAGTTGCAGCGCCCACTCGGAATCCATGCGGACTTTCATCACATCTCATTATTCTCTACT
>KN825512.1:0-17432 GCA_000827395.1 Paxillus rubicundulus Ve08.2h10 | reverse complement strand
GCTTTCGTTTAGTTGCCGCACACGCTAATACATTCATTCACCACACACACACAGTCGAGCTCTCACCTCGAACGCGTGTGATCTGCCCGCCTTTCGCCTCAGCGGCAGCCAGCGCACTGACGTTTTTTTTTTCGGGAGGGGAACACACTGGCCATCGTGCTTACATAATCCGTCCGCGAACCGAGCGGGGAACCCCGGGTCACGTGACGCGACCCGGGCGTAAGTTTTTCGAGATAAGTATGGACATCGGACCCATGTAAACACTGGCACTGCTCCTGCTTACCTAATAACCGCTTGTTGACTGAGTACGTTGGGCCAAATGGCAAATACATCATAGAAAATCCATGGGCTATCATTGATTGGTCGACCCATCACCCTAAAAAATGTTCAAGGCTCTGCTCCGGGAACAACTTCGAGAAGAGCTACAGCATCGCCGCTGCAACAGCGCCATGTGATCGTTCAGATCCAGTTACGACGCACACGGGTATATAACTTGCTGCTATAAGGTGATTGGGACGACGGCTGCGCACAAGGCGAATCAAGAGCTGGGCGCTGAAACTACAGGAGGTATTACTAAGTTGCTAATCGGTTTACCACCTATATAAGATACGTTACGATGGAATTCCTCCTTAGAAATACAGCTCGGTCATACTTGGTAGGACCAATTACTAAGGCACGATTTGGGGCAGCATAAATACAGCAGCCATCTTGCTACCAAACCAGCCAAAGTCAGATCCACCCCAACTTGTCTTGAATTATCACCTCCATGTCTTCCCCCATCATGTCTACGCCCCCCGTCGAATATCGAAAACTCGGCAAGTCAGGTCTCCAGGTGTCGGTCCCCATTGTAAGTGTGGCATGTTTCAGACGAGGTCGGATCCTGATGACACGTGTAAGCTGGGAGCCATGAGTTTTGGCTCGTCAAAATGGGGTGTACGTATCCTAGTCATCTTTGCCACGGCGTGAGATAAAAATCTAATCCTCCTTTGTTTATCAGGCATGGGTCCTGGATGAAGAGCCGTCACTGGAGATTATGAAAGCCGCATGGGACCTTGGTATCAACACCATCGATACTGCAAATCTCTACTCCAACGGTGAATCGGAGCGCCTCGTGGGAAAGTTCGTAAAGAAGGTGTTGTCACACATGTTCCTTTTGAAGTCTGCTTGGGCTCACCTACCTTTTCTAGTACCAAATCCCCCGTCACGAAATCATAATTGCCTCAAAATGCTTCGGCCTTGTTGCCAAAGACGTGGGCGTCCGCACGGCTTTCAATCCTAATCTAGCCAAGTCGACCCAGTACATCAATCAAAGGGGTCTGTCCCGTGCAGCCATCTTCAACGCCATCGAGGCCACGCTTGGCCGTCTGGAGTCGCCGTACATCGACCTCCTCCAGATCCACAGGTACGACTCAGAGGTCCCCGCCGAAGAGACGATGAAGGCACTCCATGACCTCGTCGAGAGCGGTAAAGTGCGGTACATCGGCGCGAGCTCCATGCGTTGCTGGCAGTTCGCCCACCTGAATGAGGTGGCGAGTAAGAATGGCTGGACCAAGTTTGTCAGCATGCAGGACGAGTATTCACTGCTTTACCGTGAGGAGGTGCGCTGTCCCGCGTGACATGGTGATCTATTGCCGATCTGACGATGTGCAGGAGCGTGAGATGCTGGCTTACTGTAAATTTAACGGTATCGGTGTCATCCCCTGGGCACCTCTAGCAAGAGGAGACCTTGCTCGCCCGGTTGGCACGGAAACCCTCCGGATCAAGGAAGATAAAGGCACCATATTCGAGAGGAAGTTCTCAAAGGCTGACAATCTTATCGTTAGCCGCGTGGAGGAGCTTGCAAAGAAGAAAGGAATCACAATGGCACAGATTGCACTTGCTTGGGTCGGCCAGAAGGTTGTTAGCCCCATCGTCGGTGTCAACTCTGTCGAGAGGTTAAAGGAGAGTATCGTGACTAATGTTGTGTTGACGCCCGAGGACGTGGCGTATCTTGAAGAACCGTGCGTGTTACTTTGCTTCGATGGCAATATCACTGAGCATTGTCTGCAGGTATGAGCCAAAGGTTGTTCGTGGTCACCGGTGAGCAGAAAGGGAGGTGCCGACTGCATGAGACATGTACGATCAGCGTAGAAGTAGGCCTGTTGGTCTGCAGCATTACAGCATTGCCTTGAAACCTGTCGATTTGTAATTGGAGCAACAATGAGACCTGAATTATGCAAAAAAAAATCCTAAGAATACAAATATAAAGCGGTCAAAGATAAACATAGTGTCCATCCGCTATGTCGCTGGGTCATGTAGAACAGCGAGTAAAAACCGATCGTCTGTGCCAGCCTTATCAGCCAAGATAAACACACGATGAGGACAAAAGCACGAGCCTGGTGAGATCATTATTTCGTGTCGTTTCGTCCTGATTCTCATGAAACGTATTTGATCCTGGAGGAGATTAGATTAGTTGGCAAGAAATCGCAGCGATGTGTCGTGCCACCTACCCCCTCGTTCTCCTCCCCACTGATCTCCTCCAGCCCTGTTTGCACACTCTCTACAATTCTCCCAATAACGCTCGCGTATTTCTTCCCATGCTCGCCCTCGAACACGACACCGGAATGCCTGATGATGCTCACCTGGTCTCCCCGCGAGAGAAGGAGGTATCCCAGGACAGAACGGTGCGCCGAGAGCATAGCGAGAGTTTGTTCGAGTTCTGGTGGCATTGCTGGGTGTGCGTGCCCTGTATATGTCCCTGCCGTCGATATGGGGGCGATGCCTTGGGTTGGGGCGGTGGAGGTTCCTGCAAGAGATGTACCCATAGACGGTGTTATTCCTTGGACAGCCTGCGTGGGTGGGTGTAGGGTTCGACTGGTCAAGGGCACATGGAACTGGGTGTGCGTACCATGCTGCAAATAATTGTCAGCGGACTGCTTGTGGCTGTCGTGGTTTGGGTCAAACTCAACGCTTGCTGAATTACCCAAATGGTAAAATCTAGCCACCTAAGTAAGGTCAGCATACTACGTGCCAGCCTGGGTCACATCGGGTCACAGCACGTCACAAAGTGTCACAGGCTAGTGGTGTGTGGATAAGCCCTATCTTACCAGGAACGGGAAACAGACTTTGACCTTGAGCCATTGCATAATGAATGCCAGGGACACCCGCGTCGTTGTCTTTGATCGCATACTCGTGCAACGAAACAGTGAATACTCATTAGTATCACTTGGCCATCATACGGTATAATTACGAGGTATGGGTTCACTGCTCAGAGCTGGATGAGTCAAAGATTTCCCGTTGCGATGGTGGGCAACGCCATCGGATCGTTTCTCAGTCCCCACGCGTCTCTAGACGACGCCCTTTTCCTTCCTTCCTCCTCTGACGGGAACAGCCCGAAGGCTCATCGACTTCATCTGTCCTTGTGGTTGCTGAGCCTTGTCATGGTCCAATTCATCTAATTAGTCCAATCCGTCTCAGCCCCATTGACGATAGCGTAGACCTCGTTAACCATAATGACAATCTGGCAGCTGAGCTCGATTGTGCATTAACGGGGCTGGCGTGTCCGCACCCGCGGTGCGTGGCTGGCCGTCGAAGCCTGGTATCGTACCGCCGCATGTGGATGTGAGATGGGGGGGTACGCGACCTTGTTGTTCGCCTTCCCTTGTTGACCCCTCCATTCTCCCCGCTTTCAACCCCTGTCGTCTCAGAGTAGTATGGTGGCCTGACCGTACTATGAGGCAGGCTGCTGAGATCATATCGAGGTGGATGGAGCGGCAGATTGCCAAGTCGTTTGAAGGGGTCGGCGAGTCGAAACGCCAAGTCGGCAAGGGATCGACTTCGCACATTGTGGAAGTGACCACCATTGCCCAAGCCTGGAGTTGCCGCCCTTTCGCTAGCTCGGAAAAATGCCTTTCGAAGTATGAATGTTAGTTCCCCGTAGGATCATGCATACTCATTGCTTCAAGGTTGGTAGTGTTATAAGTATCGCACTGTCTGATTCTGTATCAGGGAAATTTGGACATAACATTGCCAACTAGCGACGATTACGACTCTGTCCAGCACCAACACCCGCAGTATCCCTTGCACCATGCACCTTCATTTCATCCTCATCCAAGCCCGCTTCAGCCAAGATCTTCTCCACTTCTTCTAATATTGGCTTATACTCCGCTGAGCAATATGATTTCAGAATACACGCATGTGGACATTTGGACAAAAGGAGCGTACCATATCGCTCCCCAGCAAGACCAAAGCCGTCTCGTCTGAGTTGCTTTCCACGATTGTCGCTCGCATTATGCGCTTTCTGTGCCCAGTACTCACCTGCGCCATAGGACCCGGTCAACTGTGATCGCTGGAGGTAACAACAAACAAAAGCTCACGAGAGCGTGCATAAAATACGGCTACAGTTTCCCCGGGCGCGGGTGTACTGATGATGTCCTCTGCAGATCTGGTAGACTCTTTTGCAGATACACCCATAAATGCCGTGGCTTGAGCGCGTAGGTCACTCTGTTGCGGCGCACCTGAGCATATATCATTTATCAAAGAGAAAGATGCCCGTACCTTGTCGACGGGATCTTCAGGTTTAACACTTGTAATTTCTTGTTCTTGTGCTTCCTCCTCCTCCCGCCGCTTCCCCTTCTTCCCCTTCCGCTTTGTTTCTCTTTCGTCCTCCCGGGTTGGTATCTCTTCCATCTCCTCCGCCCCTTCTTCGCTCTCCTCGTCATCACTTCCCTCGCTGTCATCCTCATCACCATCCTCATCGCTGGTCTCCTCGGCCTCTGTCGGAATGACGATCCCGCTTGGCTTGAGGCACATGAACCGTTCGAGTTTGTCGAGTTGGATGTAGTAAAAGTCGTCAAGGGTATACTCGCGCGAGCCGAGCTCGAAAATGCCACCGTAGCTGCATGGGATGATGTTATACCAACGGGAAGATCGAAGGGTATGGAAAGACACCAACACGTATAGGGTATTGCGAAGAACAGCAAGCATAGCGTTATAACGCGGCATGGGTTTTGTCAAATTCGGATCGTCAGGGTCCTCTTCGGGTTCGTGCGGAGGTGGAGCACCGGGGCCGACTTTTAGCTGCATCAAAGGAGCGGGCTGGCGTACCATCGAATCAGCATCATGATCACCATAAAGTGAGTGTGCTTTGGGAACTTACGTCAGTCTCTTCAGTAGGTTCGTCAAGTTCCATGTCAATTTCTATGTCGTCCGCCTTTTGTTCGTGTATTCTAGGTACAGGTAAGACCTTCTTCTTCCCGCCTCCTCCTTTCTTCTTGGTTTTTTTGAGGTTCATAGAAATCCACCTCCCATTGCCTGTCAACTGGTATGCGTACCTATAATTAGATGCACCGGTCCTTGTGACTCCGGGTCGTTGCCAAGATACAGCACCAGCACGTACATATCATTCCAAAACACACTTTCTAATCCCTCCTCTCCTCGTTCCTCATCTGTGACACCCCCAAACATGATACCAGTCGATTTGGCAGACCAGAGCGTCATTGTGCATCCTGCACGGGCTGAAGGAGTATGTGGTGACTGGGGAGTTTTGCGTTTTTCCCATTTGAAGGTAACTGAGGTGGCGAGGGATGGGTCGAGGGTAATCCTGGGTGGGCGATGGTCAACTTGCCCGAGCGAGTGAGAGAGCGAGTGTACCTCAAGAACCATGTATCATCGAGCATAATTCCTACTGGTCGCTTACCCTTGGAATATTCTTTGCAGTATCCGCCTATGAGTCTCCGTGTTAGGCCACCCCCGATTCGGAATGAATAACTAGGAAACGAACCGTGTAGAACGATGCCATCCGCAGTGGGAAGGAAGGAGAAACCACTGCGGGGGCTGGTAAACAGTTCTATGTGAGTGCGCGCTTCGTGCAGGGCGGTAGGACATACGAGGGTTTTCGCTCCGATTCTTTGAACTCGATTTGACGCCACTTGTACTCCTGCGCATCAAATAGCCAGGTATCGTTAAGGTACTGTGCTACAATAAGCGATGTAATTAAACATCATGTCCTGAATAAGAGAGGAGAACAATGACTACTTTTGAACCCAGGATCATAGAATCCCCCGAATAGCACAACAAAGTGCTTCCACATGGCCATTCTGTCTCTTGTGAAAACACGAAACGCAAGTGCGAACCCATGAATTTGCTTACCGATGACCTGAACGTGCGCTAGGTCGCACTTTTGTGTCGATCCTCTCCCAGGAATGTGTTGGAATGTCAAAGACCCAAAAGTCGCGATAATGGTGGAAACTGTTCTGGTACAGGGAAGAGAACTCGCCACCTTGACAGCCACATCAATACACGCTGAGATCACAGAGCGACGACATACCAAAAAGGAAGAGCTTGCCCCCACCGGCAGAAGAAGCGACCACACTGTGAGCAGAGCGGGGACCTGGACATGTGGGGGAAACAAACTTCCGCCATTCATCCTTGAGATAAAGGGGGTTCATTTGTTAAAATGACATGAACAGGGTCAATTTCAAGAACGTGTACCTTGTCGGGAGAGTAGCGAAACACGTCATTGTAGAAGTACTGGACAAATGAACGTGAGTACGGTGATTCGTCGGCGCCAACGCCAGTGATGCGCGGAGACAGCACGCACAAGCAGCTGTACGAGTAAATAACACTCACAGCCTTTCCATCTTCGCTGAAATACTCCCCTCCGATACACCAGAGGTGATTTCCATTGGGACATGCCGTCAGGGTGGCGTTTGCACGTCTGCTAGGAGGACCTTCAACGAGCTCCTCTGTGACGGTATGTGCTTCCTCCCATTCGCGCCTCATCTACTGGAGACATCACGACGATCAGTAACCGTGACAGTGCAAAATGGCACAGACCTAGTAAGTGGCTGATATTATAATCCTGATCGGTGATCGGAACATACCTTGTCGAGGATACCTTCAAGATCTTCCTCATCCTGCTCGTATTTATCTTTCTGAGACTTGGAAACTTTTTTCTTTTCTTTGCGCGTAGTCTTTTGTGCAGCCTTTGCTTTCTTTTGAGCCCTTGCAGCTGCCTTGGCTGATGACCCGGCTAGTGGCTTGTCTTTCCCCATGTAGTCAATTGGCTGAGGAAATGTTTACGATACGTCGACAAAAAGACATTCTGCAGAGCTTATGCGATTAGACATTGGGTATAAGTCCTCGACGTTGAAGTGAGGGATCAAGTACGTAATCCAATCGATAAGGAAGAGGGACTGGAACCTTTCGCAGATGGGCTTTAAATTTAATATTAAAGGAAACTGTTATCCCTGGCCATCACTTTGGCAATGATTACACACTTGGGAGTTCAACATTTCGAGGGCATTTACAGATTATATCAGATATCAAATATTATTGTTTCGTATTTTCAGGGTGAGAAAATTCGAAATATAAGGCATGGATTCCCAAAAAATTGAAGTTTTCAGCACCTTTTTGGCATTATGGCCATGCTAATCGACTTTGCGTGCAAGAAACGAACAAGTAAGCCAGCAAAGTCGGGTCCGGAAACACGGGCCCGGGTGTTTCCGGACCCATCGAAAAATGACATTTCGGGACGAAAACAATGAGACGGTAGGAACCCAGAGCGTAGCCACAGGTGGCTGAGAAACTAACTCCGTCAGTAGAGACAGAGTAGAGAGGTATAACGCGCGGAGCGTAGCCACAGGTGGCTGGGCAGCGAGGGTAGACCTCGTCACACGGGAGCACTCAGCCTCGTATAAACACATTTTAAACCCAAAAAATGTGAAAATAAAATTTGAGATGGATAATTATTCTTTAAAATTACCTGTAAATGACCTTCAAATGTCGAAATCCCTGGTGTGTTCACCCTTTCTTTAACCCTTTCACCACTCATGTCTTCACTCCCGAACGAGCTATGGATGAATGTCTTTGAGGAACTGGGCTCCCCTAATGACTTGGCAGCCGTTGTTCGCACAAACAAGCGCTTTCAGTCTCTCGGTCAACGTGTTCTCTACAACCACGTCATCTGGACAGATGTACGCAAGTTCGTAGAAAACTACCCCTTTCTCCAAGCCAATCCAGCTCTACACACCGTTCCTCGCTCTCTTACGCTCGGAATATCAGAGGTTTGCCCTCATAATGAGCGTATCGAACAAATTAACCGCGCGAGAGGTATCATCCATCCCAATGGCGACATCCAGAACATCTCAAGGTCCGGTCGTGCTCACGAAGCTCGTGCTCTGGAGGAGATCGGAATTATCAGTCCGATAGAACTCCTTGCATCAGAAGATCTCACCCAGATCCTGTACAGCCAATCTGCAGCGTTTACGAACCTGAGAGAGCTCAACTTTATGGGTATGGTCCTTCCGAATATGTTTTACAGCCTCGTACACAGCTTCCCTGCACTCGATAAGCTCACTATTGAAGATTGCACGCCACCAATTAGGCCTGTACCCACCCTTTTGCACCCCAAAAATCTGCCTATTACTCAACTTACCATCCTTGGCCTGCGTGGTCGCCGAGACCCCCGTGAGCTACGGTCATTTGGAGAGGCCCAGCACCTCCGTGTTATACGCTTTGACTGGACTTGCTACATCTACAAACACTTCTGTGATCCCCCCACCCCTCCCAACATCTGGCCCCAGGTCGGCGGTTTCATAAACGTACATCCCCAAGCTGGTCACGCCCAACACTTCAACCACAACCACAGCCACCAAACTATCATCCCGGCTCACGAGAACCCAACACCGTCACCGCACATCCACACCATCGATGTCAAGTTCCCTACCCAAAAGTCGTGGCAGTCGTATGTCCCCGAACCACATGACCAGCTCCTAAACCCCTTTGTCGAGTTTCTCACCAAGTTTCCACGCGTGACGAACTTGAGGATTAGAAATTTCCTGCCATGCCTCCGGTTACCTGCTTCTGCACTCCCGAATTTGGCGTGCTACCACGGCCCGTTGACGACTATCAAATCCGTTGTCTCAGGCCAGCGCCGTATAAAACGCCTCGACATCAGGGATACCTCGGCGAGCCTTGTTGCGCTAGAGAAATCGTTTAGGGAGATGGAGGTAAGCGGAGGTGGTGCAAACCTGGAGAGTCTGTCGGTCCTTCTAGGGTGGTGGGACGATGAGATCCTGTACGCGATCCGCTACCATTTCCGAGGATTGAGCCATCTAGAAATCATGTATAGAGAAGGAGATCCTTCAGAGGTGCGTCTCTTTCTACGTGACGATATACTATGGTGGTAATAGGAGCAACTCGTTATTTAGGAGACGGTTCTCGGAATGGGCGCCCATTTTTTCGGAGAGATGCCCAACCTCTCGTCTGTGCATATCTTTAGGGTTATCCCTCCGGGTGTGGATAACGTGGGATCTATCGCGGACCGTCTTAGTGCACGGGGATATCCTCATCGTTCCATCCAACTCGTGCTTGGGGAACTCATTGGTGTACAAGGTCCCGTCGAACGTCCAGACCTTGATGACGCAGTGTTTGAAGAAGCAAAGTACGTTACCGGGAGCTCGGGGTCATCCCCGGGCGGGGATGGGGAGGAATCGGAGGAGATGACATTGAGAGAACTGATCAACGCATGGAATCGGTATTGCCCCTCGCTGCGAGAGGTGCAGTTGAAGGCGGGGTATGTGTGGAGGAGGTCGGGAGCAGAGGATGTTTGGACTCAAAGGAGAACCGCGCCAAGTAGGGGAACAGGGCCAAGGCTTTTAGGTGAGGGGTGGTTTGATACGGTTTGAGGAGGAATGATGAAAAGAGGGCGAGGACTGAAGATTTCTTGCTATGGTTTATCATTATGCATATCTTGGACTATTATTGTTTGTGGGCGACTGACTGGTACGATTTCTTGCAGTGATCCTTGCATATGTAATAGCAACTGTAGATGCTGAATGGCCAGGTAATAGATACTGACACTAGTAATGGGGCAAATTCCGATGTTTCATGAAATAACATGTTTACTAGAACATCTATAAGAGATAAGATAGGGCTCGTCTACACACCACTAACCTGTGACACTTTGTGATGTGCTGTGACCCGATGTGACCCAGGGTAGTATGTAGTACTGCTGACTCGACTGTAAGAATTTGGTAGCTCTAAGTCGATCGCGAGCTCGCGAGCGTTGAGACACAGAGCAGGGCCTTCGTAAGCGTCACGTGCACAAGGCCAGACCTTGCTCGCTTCTATCGTAGAACGAGCAAGGTCACCCGACTCCTCTCATAAGCTGAACGCCTCGAGGATTTCGGATTCTCACTCCTTTCTTCCTTTCCCCCATCTGTGAGCCCTCTGCTCGCACTCCATTCTTTCGAATATTCTGCCATTTTATTTAAAACTCCCCTGTTCGCCATGACCTCGGGCTTCAATTCCCCACCTCATGTCATGTCCAATGATGAGATAGTTCCCAAGAATGAATTACGCACTCTTAGGAACGAGGCTCTCCAGACACGCTGGGATGACAGAGAGTCGCCCATCCCTACTGATGAACCCCTCATTCCCCTCCCCTCCCCTCCTTCGTCCTCCAACACCGGCACTCACCTTCATCAAGTTCTTGCTGCCTTTGTACAGCTATCTCCTGCCTCTCAAGTTAAAGCATCAGCAGCAGTCAACTCCTTGGGACTGACGAACAGCACCCCTTGTCCTGACACCTCCTCAGTCAGCAAAGTCCTATTTGACACCTCCAAGGAACTCCCTGCTTCCGAAGCTTTCGACTCCACTTATAACCTCAGCATTCATCATCTGGTCATTGAACTAGTGGAGGCACGCCAATACCTTCCTCTTATGCTCTTCACCAACAAAAACAACAAACACCTTCACAGCGAAGCCTATATGCTGAAGTGCATCAAGGCCCCTACCTCTGTGGGTACCAATACCCACCTCCTCGACTTATCCCAGTTCGAAAGTGAGGACACTCTTGATCCTCTGTCTTGGCAAGAAGCGTGGGGACACTATCTTACCTGGATTGTGGACATCACCCCACATGATGCTCATGCCTGGTGGAGCAGACACTTTCTTTCTCTTTCCAAAGATGAGGGCCTCCAGGACTGCTTCAAAGCCATACTCTGTTTTGACATTGAAACCTGTTGCAACTATATTCTTAAACCGTGCCAGCAAGACAAAGAACAATGGAAGCATCATCTAACCAAAATAAAATATGAGGTCCTCCAAGAGGAAGTACAACTCTGCCTTGCAGATCGTTCTCAGACCTCCCGTCCCCGCTTCGAGACTCAGGACAAGGACTCTCATGGGGGAGTAAAGCGCCCCCGTGATGAGTTGGACTTGACCAACCATCCATCATCCTCCTTTTGAGATGCTGCCCAGCGCCCCAAATCCAATCCCATGTGCATCATCTGCCAGCAATCCGGTCACCATTTCCCTGACTGCACTGAAACAACAACATCAAAAGGAGTGGTGCTGTTTGCAAAGTACTCAGGTGGACAACTTTGCAAACGCTCTGGCAGAAATCCCATTTGTGTCTCTTTCAATCTCTCCAATCCCAGACATCAATGTAAGTCTGACGATGACGCCCAGCACATCTGCTCCTTCTGCGAAGACTCCTCCCATGCCACCCTCTCTTGCCTCTGCATCTGAGAGTGAATATGAGGACTAATTCATGCTCTGGACACATCCTTACCATACTGATCCATCCCCTCCACCATGTCATGTATATCTTGATCACCTTTCTCTAATTCTGTCCCCATACGACGATGACACAGAATACTCTCACATACATACTCCATATTGCCCAGAAGGCTTTGATACTTTACTGCACCAGACCGGTCTCATGGACAAATTCCCTGAGCTTACTTTCACATTATGCTATGGCTTCCCGTTGGGCAAATTGCAACCTCTATACAATACATACATCCCAGACAACCTTCCTGGCACTTACCAATATCATTCTGTGATTGAACACTACATCGCAGATGAACTCCGCATTGGTTGTTTCTCTGGACCATACACAGCTTCTGAACTTGAAGCCAAAATTAGACCATTCTGATCCTCTCCTTTACAAGTCACCGTCAAACCCGGTATCAACGGTGCCCCCAACAACATCGTGTCTGCCATCATCTCTCATACCAAGGTTCCAAACCAACATCCATCAACGACAAAATCGATGTGAAGGACTTCCCTACAGAATGGGGCACTGCACAAGAATTTGCTGATATTGTACATCTACTCCCTACTCTCACATCCATCCCCTCCCCCCCCTCTCCCACATCTTCTCTATGTATCTCTTCCAGACGTCTTTACCAGAATCCACCTTTGGACAGTGAAGCCTACCATGGCCTAACTTCCAATGAAAGACAATGGTTCGAAGGCATGGAGAATACATAGGGACCATCCCCTCCCCCCTTACCATCCACATCAAATCATTAATATCTATCACCCTTATCAGATTTGTGACACCCTGCCAGGCACCCAAGTTGCCTCCCTTGACATTGAAGTGGCTTACCACACCATACCATGTCTCCCAAATCACAAATGATTCCTTGTCGTCCTTTTCAATGGCAAGCTCTATCTTGACCATAACGTCCCCTTCGGCCTAGCCTCAGCTGGTGGTCTCCAAGGTGAAGTCGCAGATGCTGTCATGCACATATGGAAAACCCTTGAAGTCACCCCATCCAAGAAATGGGTTGACGACATCACCATCTTCCACCTCCCATCCCCCAATGGTCCCTTCACAGGTACCTCAGATGGTGTCACCTACCAATACAACTACAACCTTGAAGATGCCATATCATGCATTGCCATAGCCAAAGTTCCATGGCATAAAGGAAAGGGACAGCCATTCAGTGATACAGTTGAATATGTAGGCTTCCTCTGGGACCTTCCCAAGAAGACCGTCATCCTCACCCCCAAGAAGCATTGAAAATACATCGTTCAACTCTCCACTTTCTTATCAACATACACCAACACCCCCGTTCCAAAATGCGAGGCTGAGAGCATGACTGGGAAACTCAATCACACCTCCTTCATATACCCTGAAGGCCGCTCCTATTTATCCAACCTTTACTCCTGGCTATCCTCCTTCCCAAATGAACATACCCCCTGTTACATGCGACCCTCCATCATATCCGACATCAAATGGTGGCTTCACACCCTCCAGCACAAATCCCCTCCCTTCTCCTTATCACCACACCCCCCCACTCACAACTATGCAATCTGGGTTGACGCCTCTTCAGGGGTCGGTATTGGACTTCTCTGGAATGGCCGTTGGGCGGCCTGGAAAACCAGTCCCAACTGGTGAGGTGAGTCCCAAGACATAGGATGGCTTGAGGCAGTCACCATTGAACTAGCCATCTCCCTTGCCCACAGCAGAAACCTCACAGATACCGATATCCTTATCCAAAGCGACAATGAAGGCGCCATTGGTGCCTTCTGCAAGGGAAGATACTCTAATTACATGACTAACCTATGCATCAGGCATTCTAATATTCTCTTACGTGAATCTCGCAACTCCATCACACTTACATACATAAACACATCCCTCAACCTCACAGATCCCATCTCCCGTGGTATTTATCCTCCTCTCAAACAGCATCTTCCCAACCCACCTACCATACCCTCTGAAATTTCCCAATATTTCCTCCATGTCTAAATGTATCTATTTTGACTCCATTATGGAGGGAATTGATATAGAAGCAGCTGCCACTGCTTTTTGGGCCAATGCCCCTCCAATTAACAACCCAGTTCATGCCGCCGTTTTGTGCTCACTGCAATTAAACCGTGTCTGCACTCCCTGTACCCCATGACCCAATGCTGTCATCACCCCTTCCATCCCTCGCCCTCCAGTTCTTGCAAGTGACCAGCTTCTTCTATGGACCACCCAAGTGGGCCAATCCTGGCAGAACAAACTCAAATTCAAGTTTCCCAACTCTATCATCTTTAAACTATTCCAAGTCATGATCAAATCTCTTGACCAAGACACCTGTAGTAACTACGGCACGGGTCTGCTATGCTTCACACAATTCTGTGACTCCACCCAAATACTCGAGGAGGATTGCATGCCCTCCTCAGAATCCCTTCTCTCCGCTTTTGCAGCCTTGTACACCTCCACAGTCTCTGACAAGACCCTCAACAACTGGCTGGCTGGTCTCCACTACTGGCACATTATCAACAACGCCACATGGAATGGTAAGGACATGTTACATCATGTCTGCCGTGGCTTCGCCAAGATGGTTCCCTCAACCTCCTGATGGGCCAAATGTCCTCCCGTCACAATCGAGGCCCTATGTGTCTTATTTGATCATCTCGACCCATCAGATCATCTCAACTGTGCTGTCAGCGCCATTGCTCTCATCACCTTCTGGTGCTACTGCCGCCTCAGTGAACTCCTCATCCCAAGCACAAACACCTTTGATCACACAAAACATGTCTCTTGCTCTGTCCTCCCTGTCCCAGTCGAGACGCTTGCCAATGATTACCACTGCTCTAACTTCCACATCCCGTGGACCAAGACTACCAAAGAAATGGGTGCTGACATATCCATCACCGAGCGAGAACACCACACATGCCCCCTCTGTGCACTTGGTTTACACACTGCTATCAATGTGGACATACCCAACACCACTCCTCTCTTCTCCTACAAGACCCCCAGTGGTTGGCTTCCCCTCACCAAACCTTGCTTCATGTCCCGATGCAACGAGGTCTGGGTATCTCAAGGATGCCCGGACATGCCTTTCGCATCGGTGGCACCACCAAACTACTGCTCCGGGGTATTGAAAAAATTTGCCAGAAAAGTGGACTAGACAGGGATTGAACCTGTGGCCTCCAGTGTAGTACAGTGGTGCTCTTCCAACTGAGCTACCAGTCCATTGGGACTAGATCCTAGCTCAAGCATCAATAGGCATTATACAGTAAGCACTGTGCTTGCTACCATTTGACAGGTATCTCTCCTGACATCATAGCTACCCAAGGGAGATGGACCTCCCAGGCTTTCCTACAATACTGGGGATGTATTGAGATGGTCCTTCCTCTCTTTATCTCTTCCTCCTCCGACGTAGCCCGTCTCCATTCCATAGACAGCATCATGGACAATTTTTCTCACAAGAACAACCTATCACATACCCATGCATGATTTCACATATTCCCAACTAGCCGATCTTTACTACTTGCTTCTCCAATACCATATCCTTGCTCCTCTCTTTTCCCCTTTGTTTGACTCAATGTGTGTGTTTCTGCTTCTCACTGGGCCATGTGTCTTTTCTCTGCCAACCGGCCCCAAAACCAGCCCAACCCACACACACCTCAAATCTCCCTCTAACCAATTCAGTCATTCTCTTCTCACTGACTTTCTGCTCTGACTCTCAGGTCCCTTGTCATTCCTCCTTTCTCGGAAATCACATGCTAACTCCTCCTGAATTTCCAGATTTCTGATTTCTCCTGCCTTTTAGTGAACATGCTCCATACAAAGGCGAAGTAAATATGTGTAGTAGGTATTAGCTAGTCAAGTACGATGACATAAGAAGCTATATGAAAGAATTAGCCCTGTAATATTAAGGTCAATTTTATGATAGTATGTTAGCCTTCTCAAGTTCATTAAGAATTGAGTTCAGGAGGACTCAATGACCTTGGTATTTCTTGCTTGCCCATGCTGCTTGCCTGCCTATTAACCCCCTGTGATAAGTGTCCATGAAGTGTCTCACACAGTGTGAATATCTAGCATATGTGATGTGAGTTCATGCCCAAAGGTGTACTTAAAAATCAGGGGCTTACCTTTGCATGTGATCAAGAGTCACTGACTGCAATGCATTGACCACATTTCCCTCCAGGTCCTCTTCCTTTGATGGAGTGGGGTACTGACAGTAAGTTCACTTTGCATGAGCCCAACATTGTTAAATGAAATTCAGCTTGCAGTGGAATTTTGGCAGGAATAGCACACAAACTTCCTCTTGACAAAGTACAGTGAACTCCAGAACTGGAACACAAACTCAGAAACTCAGAAACCTGGAAATCATGGCTTTGCTCTGCTCCCCATCTGTAGTTGTTTGGAATTATGGAGTCTGCTCAGGGTCCATCCAGAATTGCTTGGAATCATGGAACCTGCTTGGGTTCACCTGAAACTTGTATGGGCTGTTACCCTATCCTATCATCCTTTCTTTCTATCACTCCCAAGCCTCCAGGGGTATTCCCATTATTATCTCACATCACTTAACCTAATTTCCATATCCATGAATGTCCCTGTCCCTAATCCTCTATCATTGTTGGTGAGTGCTTCTCCACCCATTCTGCTACATATATATGCTTACTTTTCTTTTCAGAGTCTTCAGTTGTTCTTCACCCTCCTTAGGAAGTGGCTGAGTTGAGTTACTTTATACCTATTTACTGCTCCTAACTAATCCCTAGTAGTCTGGGCAACCCTGCCCTTTTATAGTTTTTGTCACCTCTGATGGACATGCCAGCTCAAGAGTCCACTTGATGTTGATAAAATTGGGTTTGTTGTACAACATGACAAAAACTATAATAGGGCAGTGATTTCCCAGACTCAGCTTCTGCCAAAGAGGGGCAAAGAACAACTGAGGGATTCAAAGTGAAAACTAAGTATATATATGTAGCAGAGTGGGTGGAGAAGCGCTTGCTAATGATAATGAAGGGAATAGGAACAGGAACAAGGGGGAAATGGAATTCAGCAATGTAAGGAAGTGATGGAGTGTCCCTGGAGGCTCAGGAGTGATGATGAGTAAAGAATGATGAGATGTGATAAGAGTCTGTGTGAATTACGCATGGATTCTGAGCGGGCGCTGAAACTCTGAGCAGAGGTACAAACTCCAACATTCTGGAAATGTGGAGTTGGTGTTCCGGTTCCGGAGTTCACTGTATTTTGTCACAACATACATTGGCAACAGCAACATTCAACTGTTGGATCACAGGTGAATCCCTGACATTCTGTGCATACACATGACATACAGCGACTCCATAAACCATTGCAATGTTTGGCCTAAATGCAATGTGCAAGGCATATCACAAAAGGGTGTGAGAATCTCGCTTAGCTCTGGTGATGCGCATTGTAATAGTCACTCCTGGCTACAAATCGGTCTCTGGGTCATGTGACCTTCCTCAGGGGCTGTGGATATATGCCAATTATAAAACAGTGATACCATTGCAATGGTTTATGTACTCTTAGCTTGAGAGGTGGAATTTCAATGAAATGAAGGGATAGCTGCAATTATTTGATGTTACAAACAAATATACACATATAAATACTATGTCTGAGTTTGAAGAAGTTCATGTGCTTCTTTCCTTTCTACCACAATTATCATGTGATCCCTCTCTGCTACCCAAAAGAATACCATCATTACTATGGTTGACTCTGGTCATTCTTGTCATTCTATTGCTACATCCACTGGTTTTCATACCTCTACCATCTCTAGGCTTTGTGCCAAAGAGTGCTCAGAGCTGCAGAAGTCCACTGGAGGTCATCCATCCAAGCTTTCCCTTGCTAATGTCTGTCATGCCATCCACCTCATCTTTACTTGCAAGGCAGAGAATGCTGTTCAGATCACCAA